>JAQZBX010111956.1:0-10238 GCA_029593785.1 Cabassous unicinctus
AAAAAAAAAAAAAAAAAAGAAAGAAATAGGAACCAAGATGGTTATGTATCAGAACCATAATGATTTCAGTAATTAGGGAAGAAAGAGGTGCTGGGCTTCCAGATTCTTTACCTAGTGATGCTTTCTCAGAAGCTTACTCTCTCTTGTGTGACTGTCATTGTCAAACACCACCTGATGGCTTACTCACCTCCAGCTGTATTGATCACCAAACCAGAAAACAATAGTTCCACGTTCTTAAAGCCAAAGTAGAAGGTCATAGCCTGCCAGAAAAGCAAAACAAGTCAATTAGATATGACTGAAGATTTTAAGTGAGAATTTCAGGCAAAGCAGCTTAGAACATTCAAAAGTAACAGATCTGGATAGATAATAAGTTAAGAAGAGACACTCACTGAAGTGGGAGGTTCCCCCCCCTTACTTTGGTATTACTACCACAGGCACTAAGCAAGAGTACTCTCCTTTGTCCACCCCTATCAACTTTTGTCTTTTCCCCCTTTCTACACAAACAGAAAGACCAGAACTTAATTCAGAAAAGGGTCAGTTTGAAAGGAGGGACTATAAAGGAAAGACGTCTAGAAATCTTGGTTCTGGTTTAACTCTGTAACTAACTTGCCACATGATTTTGAGCAAATCAATTAACTTGTCTGGGTGTGCCTTAAATTTTTCCTCATCAGTAAACTGGCCTTTACAGATAATGACCTCCCAGTACTAAAAGTCTATAATTATTATTATTATTGCCCAAGTGGGTGGGAAAGGGCCCAAGCTGCCTCTCCTGTAGCACTCACCATCATCATCATGTTGCCATGTCCTCCGCCATGGGGGTGCGAAGCTGATGTGGTTGGGTGATGGTGAGAGGGTGGCATGGTACTGTTGTGGTCCATATTGTTCATCCCTGTATGGTGGGAATGATCCATTTTTCCAGGAAAAGTTGAGAGTCAGCAGAAGATTCTTTTAAGAAAAAGAATTATATTTATACCTTAAAGATATGAAATTTTGTTTTATGACACTTTGTGTGTCTGTATGGAATTTCATCCAATGAATGAATGCTCTCCTAGCATCTTTACTCAGAATTATTTTTCATAATCTACAGATGGAGATAGAAATAACTTGTACTAATAGCGATCACCTTTGGAGACTGTGGCAGAAGGGATTTACACCTAACCATTCGTTCTTCATTCTGCAGAAATGTTGCATTTATATACATGGTCAATATATGTTCAAGTTTCAATATGAGATAAGAGGAAGAAAAGTGTCTCCTTTGGGTTGCAGGAAGCGGACAATTTATAATAATGTATAAATGAAATTGACTGCTTGAAGGCTGTCCTAATCATAAATTTCCATAGATAAAAAACAAGTACTTCAGATAATTCACTTAATTGGATGGTCTGTGTTTAATGAGGACAATCAGATTACAATTTCACATCTAGGACAACCAGGCTTTAGCTAATTTGAGTTTGAAGAAAGGTCTGTTATTGCCCTGGGCAAGCACTGTGCTGAAACTTTAGATACAATTTCAATTCTAGCAGCGCGTTAGAGGTAAGAACACTGAAACATAGTATAAATTGGATATCCTATATTAAATTAAGTCTAGACGGCTGCATTTTCAGCCTTGTCTCTTTGTTACCACATCGGTGCTTTACTGCAAAAGTCAATCCGGGACATAAACCAAGGAGTAAGAACTCCTGGAGCTCTGGGGAGGGGTGGGAGCTGAAGCTGGTGAATTCTCTTTACGGGTCCCTCACATCCAATATGTAGAGGAAAGAGGAGCTTTAGAAATTCAAAGGAGGTATTCATGTTCATGAGCCTGAGTGTGCCTCTCATTCATTCATTCAATCAATCAATATTTATCAAGCTCCTACTTTGTGCCAAATTCTGACCTAAGTGCTAGCAAACCAATAATGAATAGGACGACTAAGGTACTTGATGGGGAAAGCAACAATAACCAAGTAAACAGAGCAATGTCATGGTGGGATTAGCTGTGAGGGAAATAAACAGGATAGTATGAGAACATTACTAAGAGTTGGAGAGGAGATATACTTTATTTTATTTAATTTTTTTTAAAGATTTATTTATTTTTATTTATCCCCCCCCTTGCCACTTGTGCTGCTGTGTCCATTCGCTGCGTGTCTTCTCTGTGTCTGCTTATCTCCCCCTTGCTGTGAGGTCTTGCCGCATCAGCCCACGGCGCTGCGCAAGCCGGCCTGCTCTCACAAGGAGGCGCCGGGAAGCGAACCCGGGGCCTCTCATATGGTAAACGGGTGCTCTATCCATAGCGCCACACCCGCTTCCTGCCGTGAGGTTGCTGCATCAGGTGAGGTTGCTGCATCAGCCCACCACACCACTTAGGCCGGAGTGCCCTCACAAGGAGGCCTCGGGACACGAACCCGGGCCTCCCATATGGTAAACGGGGGCTCTATCCACTGAGCCAAACCTGCTTCCCAGAGATATACTTTAGATAGGAAATTTATATAGATTCTGGGAGTCATGCATGTGTAACTCAAAAGCATAAATATTCAGATTACAGCCATCTATTCTTCCCTCTTCAACCCCCACCATGTGATTCTATGACAGCACGCTTAAGAAACAAGTTCTTATTTCCAACAAAGATCAAGCAAAGCACCAGCTAGGCATAATCAAATTTCTACTTTGAATTTAAATACCTTTCACATCAGACTCTACATTACCTTGTAATGAGCTTGATGTTTTGTATTACCAATACCATTGTCATCAAAGTACTAGATTGGAGCTACAAAGGGCAATGTAAAGGGTCTTTGCCCACAAAGTTTTTATAGTAAACACTAAAAAAAGAATACATGCAGAAGTAATTAATCTGGAGACCAACAGACACACACATTCTCCCCAGCTGGACACTTGGGATGATGCTGAGCGATCATATTGGAAAAGGCCGACATGAACTCCCAGGACTGATGTGAACAGGGTTCTGGAAGGGGCTGAGAACACACTCAACTGTTTAGGTAGATGGTAGTTACAAAAATAATAGGAGAGATGGTAAACAGCAGGATTTGGGGTTTACTGGGGACCTGGCAATCCTCTAACTATAAATGAGAGGGTTTCTGGAAGGCAGATAAACGAAAAAGCAGAACTGCTGGCAGCCTATACAGCAATTGAACAAGGCAAGAACTACAACATAGGTAAACTCATCATTGGAATGGATAGCAAGTTTGTTATGAAAGGCATGACAGAAAGGTTTGTTAATTGGAAAGAAAATGAATGGAAAATGACCTCCAGAAGAGATGTCAAGAGAAAAGATTTTGAGAAGATTGATCAAGTTTCCCAACGAGTGGCTATTCAGGGGAAGTATGTTCCTGGTCATCAAGGCATCAAAGGCAATGAAGAAACTGCTATATTGGTTACAGAAGGATAAAGAAAATAAAACCATTTTAAAAAAAAATTTATTTATTTATTTATCCCCCCCTTGCTGCTTGTGTTTACTGTGTCCATTTGCTGTGTGTTTCTTCTGTGTCTGCTTATCTCCCCCTTGCTATGAGGTCCTGCTGCATCAGCCCACTGCGCGGGCCGGCCTGCTCTCACAAGGAGGCCCCGGGAAGCGAACCCTGGGCCTCTCACATGGTAAACGGGGGCTCTATCGATTGAGCCACACCCGCTTCCAAAACCATTTTCATCATAGGTGCTATTCTGTCCTCTTGGAGCTATATCTGCTGGTGCCAATTTCCAGTGATTTCTGCCCATTCTTCTATGAGCATCTCTATATAGAACTTGTTTTCTTACTCTTATTTGTTTCTACTTCATTTCTAACCTTTACCAACCTCTTTTGTCAAGTGCAATATAATAAAAACAGGCTCCTTGCTTAAAAAAAAAAAGTTAACAAAACAAGAGTGCGCATATTAAGCATCAATGACAGGACAAACGATAAGTAGGCAGTAGTTTTCAGAAAAAGGAGCAACTATCTGAATGATTACAAATTAACTATTATTATTTTTATTTTTTATAAATTATTATTTTTGAACCAGGCAAATGAAATGAAATAAGAATGAAAAAGACTTTTGCCAGCCAGAAAGCTGAAAACACAGTTACTATATCTTCATAAAGGGACTAAAGCGGAAGTCACTAATTTTATTCTCTTCCAAAAAGAGTCTGGAAAATAACAGCATTAGAAAACCATAAAGGATAATTTCATTCCCTATTATCGTCATGAATCCTGGTCACTGAGCCACTGAATATTTGCTGAGCACTTTCTGGTGCAAAATACTGTGCGAGATACAGAGATGGATCAGACATAGTCTTTCCTCAAGGAGCTTTAAGGCTAGAAGCTAGAAAGGGAATTGAACAGTCATAATTTCCACTTTGGGGTATATGATGACAGGTAAAGGGCTGTTAAGAAAGCAAGAATATAGCACCACAAACTATTCAGATTTGTACCCTTGGTTTCCTTGGTGAACTTTTATGTATTCTTTGTTAACACTTTTTGGAGACTCACAGGTTCCTAATTGTTCAGGTACCTCATTACCTGCTCATTGAAGATATATTATGCAATCTCTTCAGACTATCAGTGACCCAGAAATTTATATGTTCAAATCTCCATACCACGTCAAAGTATGCATTGCTCTGAAGTGTCATCTTTGCAGGATACGTTTCACATTCAAATATATTAGGAAATAGGGCAGGAATAAAATCTACTTCTCTTTCATTGTCAGTAGACAATGGATTTCTTGCAATTGACTCCTATGCAAGGCTTATCCAACGGCATATGAAAAGAAAGGTACAAAAGCTGGTAGAAATTAACATATAAACATATACTGTAGGGATCAACTCAAACCAATCCTGGCAATTCCTTATGCTCACTCATAGTCTTATTCTAGGAAAATTTCCATAAGAATATGCCAAACCCGAGTGATACCGAGAAAGGAAAAACTTAGAAATTAATTATTAAAGCATAATAAATGAAAGCGATTAAAATTTTTTTCTTCCTACTTGGCTTTTCAGTGATGTGCCAAATGTATTTGGATAATTCATTTTTCTGAAGGAATCAAACATTCTCTCTAGAAGAGAAATTCTACTTAGAGAAACTGGCTGTTGGTTAGTTTTAGTCTTTCCTTCAATAACTCAGCTTCTTCCAGAATAAAAATGGATACTGAAGTAAGTATAAGTCAAAGTCCAGGGACAGAACAATCTCGTTTGCTGTCTCACTTGCAGTCTGAAAAGTTTAATCTCATGGTAACCATGAGCTGTGCTGTTCTGTCTCTGGTTTATTCAATTTCCTCTAAGCCCCACTGATAACTTTATCCATCTTGCTCTCTAAGAACTGTTTTCTCTAATTTAGCTCCACCCTCAAAGTCTCTTTCTAAGTACTGGTGTTCAAGGTCCGCAAGGTAGCTGTGGACTGTACTTTGACAGAAGCAAGTTTCCTGATTTAGAAAGCAATTAGAACTGATGGGACTAGTAATGATGAATGATAGGTGGAACCTTAGCAAAATCTGTGTATTTATCAATTCACCGGATTTCTGGTTTTTAGGACAATCTAAATACATATGCTAATTTTAGGCTAAAACTCTTGTTCTTGTTTCAAATAGCCATCTTTTATTTTTCTTCTTATCCTTATTCTTCCACTTCATCAAATTTACAAATTTTTATAAAAAAGAGTACTAACAAAAGAAAAAAATCTGAATATATAATTCAGGGATAGAACTAAGAAACTACCAAAAAAACAAAAACAAAAACAAAACAAAAAAACAAAACAAAAAAACACACCTTAGGATTCTCCAATTTTAATCTATGATAAAATCCACTGACAATATTTACCAAGTTGCGTTTATAACTAGGTGGAAAGATTAGAAATACTGTACTTTTATTTACGTTTTTGTCAACTCAGGTAAACTAGTTTTTTTTTTAACAGAATTCAAGAGGGACCCATATGGAGAAGCACCTTTGGATTCAATACTGGAGAACTCAACAACTCAACAATGCATCTGGAAAACATCTGACAAAGAACTTGGAAGGTGTTCTAATTATATTTCATGTTACAATAAAATTTCTCATCATGCCATAAGCAGTATTTGGAGAAGGCAATGTGGGCTTTGGAGTCAGACCTGAGTTCTAAATTGGAGTTTTCTACTTACTAAACTGTATGACTTGGGAAAGCTATTTAATCCCTCTGGAGTTGGTTTCCAGCCTATAGAACTGGGAGGGTTGATGGCAGGACTAAAGGAGATAATATACATAAAACATCTAGCAAAGTACTTGACCACTGGTAGCTATTATCACTATATGAAATAATAGGGGATAAAAGACTTTGGATATGGAAAATCAAATGAATGAACTTTGTGGGAGAAGACATTAGTCAAAATATTAGCTTTTCTTCTACAAAGCATTCTAGCCAAGACCACTTTCAAGGTCCTTTCTGCCCATCCTGCCTCCTAATTGGGACCACAAAGTGACAACCAGCACTCACGTGGACAGTTCATAATAGCTCCTTCTTCTAGCATAAGAAAACTTCTCAGATGTTTAAAGACATACAAGAGAAATGGTCTAGCAACTGACTACAAAAAAACTCAAACACGAGTTTCTATGGAAATTAGTTCATATAAAATAATTAAGGAGGGAAGCGGATGTGGCTGAAGTGATTGGGCTCCCATCTACCGTATAGGAGGTCCAGGGTTCGATTCCTGTACCTCCTGGTGAAAGACAAGCTGGCCTGTGAGGTGAGCTGGCCCGAGCGGAAAACTGGCCCACGTGGAGAGCTGGCGCAGCAAGATGACGCAACAAAAAGAGACACAGAAGACGGACAATAAGAGACGCAGCAGACCAGGGAGCTGAGGTGGTACAAGAGATTGAGCGCCTCTCTCCACTCCAGAAGGTCTTAGGATTGGTTCCCAGTGCCGTCTAAAGAGACGACAAGCAGACACAGAAGAACACAGAGAGAGCAGACAGTGGGCGCAAAACAACGGGGGTAGGGGTGGGGGTGGGGGTGGGGGTGTTGTGGTACGACAAATAAATAAATCTTTAAAAAAAGTTAAGGAAATAAGTTGCTCATAAAAGCTTTACACTATTCAGTTTCTAGGAACATTTATCTTGAGTTAAGTACTTGAAGTTGGCTACATGCCAACTTGTTCCTATTGTCCTGATATGGGAAATGGTGTGTTCTACTTTGAATGCTTCACAGTTTTGCATTTCTTTTTGCTTTCCTTTCCCCCCATTTAATAAGTATGGTGCAGTATAGTATTACACAAATAGGTTTCAAAACTTCTTTGTAGTCAAAGGTCTAATTATTCCCAGTCTGCCTCTGAGGAGAATCAAAAAAGAAATTTCCCCTATTCCTGCTCTTCAACCCCAACACAGACACATCGTAAAACTTAACTTGAGGGCCACACTCTTGGCAAAATCTGGCATCACTAGCAATATAAAAATGAATTTATGGATAGAGCCAGGAAATTAGATAGAAGGCTAAATTCCAATGCACATTCTGAATCTTATCGCTGACCTTATTTCTAATAGGTTTAATCCAAACTCTAAATTCTTTTATTTTCCTGGTATTGCACAATGATGGATAAGAAACAATAATCCATAGGGACTATGGAGATTAGACCCCACAGAAAGATTCCACAGAACTTGTGAGATATCTGCCACATGGCCCCTCTTCTCTAGGTCAGTCAGAAAGATGTAATCTTGAGCCTCAGATAATTTTGGAGACTGCCTAGTCTTTCCTGACTTCCATGATAAGGAAGAAAGTTTTTATTCTTAAAACGATTAGGGTCATGTTCCTTTTATTTGTAAAAGCATCAAACAAAGAGAAATCTATCTAGTCGCCCTTCTGCTTTCTGCAGCCATTACTAAAGACTAGCGACATAAGCACAGAAATGGGAAATTCAAGGTCAAAGACAGTACACTATCATAAACAGGGATTCACACTTATGGACTATGTTCACATGATCAGGCAACCAGTTTAACTGGGCTAATGATTACCTGTACGGGATCAGTAGATATTCTAAGAACTGGCTCTGGCATTGTTTCAAGTGCCCTGATAGAGAATTTTATTATCCTTTTGATGCCTTTATGAATTCCACACTTAAGTTGTCCTTTTTCTTGGGATGTGTGTATATGAAGGAGATGTAAGGGAGTTAAGGGGAGATCTTGATGTAATGCAATAATAAATAAGGCCTAGGTGTCTGCCTCTAACTTGACACTCCAGGCCAAAAAACTGGAGTAGCTTGAACAAAAGTAGTCCCAGCAAGTGGGAGGGGGAAATCCAATCTGACGACTCTATAGGGGTAAGGCCCTTCCCTTTGAAGGCTATGATGATGTTCTACTGATTCTCTGGGTCTTGACCTCACATTCCTATTCCAAACTGACTGGCAGAAATATGGTCATAATTGTATGAATACAACCACACAACTCTGGATATTTTAGCTGTCTTTCTCTTGGCCTGTATCTTTCTTGAGATGCAGTGATCACAAGGAGTGTCAGAGCTCAGGAGAACAATTGCCAAAAATCCACCACCATTACTACCACCACTAACACCACCACCAAAAAAAGAATCTTGTGTTTTATCTTTAAAAAATTCTTCAATGAAAAAGGCTACTGCTTTCCTTTCTGGCTTTTTGCTTTTTTTAAAAAAAACTATATCATTCTATTATTTCCTCTTTCCTCACCATATAACAAAGTGAGCTCTACTATCTTCAGATAGGGATTCCATGAAAGTACTTTTCATGGAAAGAAACCAAACTAGGCACAGTATATACACTCAAGTAATAGCAGAGTCTGTGCAGCTGAATTACTCATGATGAGACTAGTGGGCTGCATCAAAAGTAACTAACTGCCAAAGACATAAAGGAGAAAATTACTTCAAACAATTAAATTTAAAGAGCCTTCATTTATGAGTGGCCAATGATCTAGGCAAACAAGAAATTTTGCATGGATTAACAAGATCTTAGAAGAATAAAAGAGTATCTATGAATTAGTGGGAGTAGCTCTTTTACTCAGATGTTCTTGGCTAAGAATATATCTATTTCTAACTCAGAAATCCTGAGAGTCCTGAGAGTCTTATCCTAAGTGGATCTATGGAAAAGACAGAGAGCAAACTGGTGATTTGATTCTAATCAGATAAGACAAGAAACACCTTGTTCCCAGACCTTGGTTTAAGGTCACCCCCTTCTCTCATAAATTTCATCTTTCCACATCTCCTCTCTGCCTTATTAAATTGTTCAGATTGTGCAAAGATGAGAAACCTGTTGGGGCAAGACAGATTCTGGAGGCACTAGTTATATGGTGAAATACACAGCCATGGAGGGCTAACATTTTCAAGAGAAAGCATACTAAAGGCATACAATTTTTTAAGGACCTATTGCCCAATCCCTAGATCATCTATGTCTTCTGGACAAACATAAATGACCATGCAACTACTGTATAAGGAACACAATAGAATAGCAACAAGAATAAGCAAGAAAATATAAAGGAAAAAGAACTAAACGTCATAGAGACAGATGATAAATAGCATAGTGGGCAAGTCATTTTATATATTATATATATATATATATATATATTTTTTTTTTTTTTAGTTTGTAAGATTTTAAAATAGCTACAAGTTTCATTTCTTCTCCTTTTTCTCTTAGTCATTTTATATTTTAGAGCTTCACTTTCCTTAACTGTAAAATTATACTAAATTACATGATTAATAAAGTTCCACCCAGAGATAAAGCTTTCGACCTTTTTTTCAGTTCAGTGTCAAGTGAACTTACTTCTCTGTCCCTATCCTCATTACTAGATTGTAAGCTCCGTGAGGATCCAGTCTTGTTCATCGTTGACTTTCCTGCATTTTCTAATACCCAGCACATAGCAGATTACAGTAAATTTATTAAAATAAATTGATTTTCTCTGCATTTCTCCCCTGGCAGTTTAGACAAAAATCAGAAAAATTAATTCTCTAATCTGCTAATGACATACTGGGCAAAGCTCAGTTTCTTCCCTATCACCTTCACGAGCCTGAAATGATAGGTAATATTTGACTGATTGATTGATGGCTGTGCTTAGGAACTATTCAATAACTCTATATCAAGAAGTAGCAAAATATAGTTGATGTAGAGGTAATAAAGACAAGTTGAACTTTTTTTAAAGAGTTGTAAAGATATTACCAATTCATCATTATCAATTGTTCAACTTATTTTATAGATGCCTAGAGCATGAAACAACAAAGGTCTTGGGAGAATCTGAACATTTACATTTTCTGGTCTAATTTGCCTTTATAGGTACTTTTTTTTTTTTTTTTT
>JAQZBX010111957.1:0-10239 GCA_029593785.1 Cabassous unicinctus
GTCTGCTCATTTTCTGCTCACTGTGTCTGGTCGTCTTCTCTAGGATGCACGGGAACCAAACCTGGGACGCGAATGCCCAACCACGTGAGCCACATACGCTCCTCGCTGGCCGTGCCGTCTGCTAGTTGTGTCATCTGCTGGTTGTGTCGTCTGCTGGTTGCGGTGTCTGTTGGTTGCAGTGGTTGTGGTGTCTGCTGGTTGTGGCGTCTCCTCGTTGCGGTGGTTGTGGCATCTGCTCGTTGCGGCGGTTGCCACGTCTGCTCATTGTGGCGTCTGCTTGTTGTGACATCTCCTTCTTTAGGAGGTGCTGGGAACAGAACCCTTGACCTCCCATGTGGGAGGTAGGCACCTAACTGCTTGAGCCACATCCGTTCCTTCCACTCGCACTTTTAACACCTGACATTCAATTAATTACCAAGACCTGCCAGTTTTACATCTTAAATATTTGACTCCATCCATTTTTTAATCTATTTTATGAGTTCCCTATGCCTTCAGGTTTGTACCCACCAATTCATTTTCTACAAATAATGACAGATCAACCTATTTCAAAAGCAATGAGACCAAATTACTGCCTTGTTTATAAAATATTCAGTAATTTCACTTAACTAAGTTGATCAAGTCTAGACTCATTTAATTACTAGCTGGATAGCCTTTAGGTAAATAACATAATTTCTCTTTGCCTCAGTTTTCTCACTTACACATTTATACAGTCCTACTAAGGTCTGTGAAGATTACACAGAATAATGTATACAGAGCACTTTGCACAGTACTGAATGCAGAATGAATGATCATGTTAACTATCTTTTATTAACATGTTATACAAATCTACTGTATTTGAGCCTCTCTTCACCTCTCTAACCTCATCTCCTCTCAGCCTGTGGCTTTCACTCTGAGAACACCAAGTGGCTTTCAGATTACTACATTGCCATGCTATTTCATTTCCTGCTGTCCTTTCATCAGCCATCAGCCTTCTCTGCTCTCATTAATCTCATGATGCTGACTGACACACATGACTTAAAAACTGAACCCCTGTGTCACCTCCTCCAAGAAACCTGCCCTGATAATCTCTACTCTATCCAGGTTAGGTGACCCTTATCTATAGTTTCACATTGCTGTGCATTAATACATCTATCATTGCATTTAATCCATTGTATGTTAATAATATGTTCATGTGTTTACCTCCGCTAATAGATTTTGAGCTCTTTAGAGTATGTGCCATGTTCTTTGTTTCTCCAGAACCAGACACATGGTAGATTTTAATACATGTCTGAATGAATACATCATTGTTCAGTATTTAAAAAACAGTTCTTGTGATGCAAAAGATTACAAGGTTTGATAATGTCACATTATATCTAATAATCTGCTTTTCATTTTTTATTACTACATAAAGAAAGGAAGTAGAAATACCCTCAATTAGAAACTTCTTTTCCCAGCATCCTCATTGTTTGTACAGTCTTGGGAAAATTACTGAATTTCTTCTTGCTTATCTATAAAATATAAATGAAAAGAAGTTATAGCTTACAGATTCACTTTCATGTATTTATATTTTGCATTTCCAATTCTAGAACCACCAGGCACGCAATTTAATCAGAAAGTAGAGGCTTTTTATGAAAAGCCTGGCATGTCGTGCTAAGAAGTTTGGTTTTTACTTTGGAGGAAATGGAGGGTCATGAAAATCGAGTGAGGCTTATGAGAAAAGTTGAACAAAAGCAGCAGTAGTGAAGCTGGTAGGAAGAGATCCACCAGAGATAAGGAGGAGCAGTGTATGGGGCTGTTTGGATGCTGGAAGGAAGGGAGCACTTGGGTTTCTGGTTTAAGATTCTTCATGGATAATGGTACAATTTCCTAAAATAGGGGATATAGGTAGAAGAATGAATTTTGGATATTCAGGGCAGGGGAGAAGTGAATTCTCAGAAATTGAAAAGAAGCAGCAAAAATATCAGAGAAAAAAAAAGTTTGCCCATCTGCTTTGAGCCTCAGCCCTTTCCCATAGCCCTTCACTATCTGACACACAAAAAGACAGTATATGACCATGAGCATTTTCAATGGGATGAAAGATGTTAAACTGATTTTAATCTATCCAAGTGTCTAAAAATACATGGGTGTGTGCCTCCCTCAAGCAGAAGCAGCATTAAGTGGAAACTAGTTAATGTACATATGAGTACTTAGGCTCATCAGAGGCCTTGTTCTTGTAATTTCTTGATCTGTATGCATGTTTGCATTTTATTTTCATAACAGCCCACATTGAAGTTGTATGCATGTTTTAGGGAGACACACACACACACACACACACACACACACACACACACACTTTTATGTATATTTTGACTCCAGTCTTTCTCAATACCAGTATGTAATCCCTTGACAAATTCTGTTGAATCTCCCTTCAAAATATATCCAGAATTCAGTCTCGCCTTACTACCTTCCCTGTTACACAGTGCTGCATACCATAATCTTCACTTTCAGGTTATTGCAATAACCTCCTTAAAAGGACTTAAAGGGTCCTACAAGGACCTACCTAGTTTACCCCCAGGTTACCACACCATCCCATTAGCTACCAGCTTATTCTGCTCCTGGGACTCTGGTAGGTCCTTTGAATTTATTGTTGTTTCTGCTTGGATTCCTCTTCCCCAGATATCCATGTGGCTATCTATACCCAGCTGGCTTCATCTTTTTCTAAAGCACTATTAATACTCCACATCCTATGTGTTGCATTTATTCATTGATTGTTTTCCTTTCCATGAGAATGTGAATTCTGTGAGGGGAGAGATATGTCTTTTTTGTGTACTGTTGTATCCCTAGAACATGGAATAGTAAATGGCACCTAGACAAGGAATAGTGACAGTTGAATGAATTTGTTGAACACCTTACAAAATGCCAGCTATTGTGTTAAAGAAGCTGGAATCTGAAATTTCAGGCTATGGTAGGATGACATTTTTAATACATGTGGGAGGGTTTATATGTTTGTTTGTATGTGTACCTCAATGAGTCTTCTATTGAAGTTACAATAGTTTGTAATTCTAAAATATTTCTATCTCCCCCACTTTTCCTAATATTAATTTTGATGTAGGGACTAAGGGTTGTATTACAGCCCCCATTTTACAGCCCCCATTTTCAATTATTACTTTGAAAATAGTCTTCTAATTCAGAATCTTTTTCTTAAAGTGAGGCATATATGTAATTTTAATCATACTTTCCCTAACAACATCCACATATATTCTGTTCCCTTAAGCATTCCATTCCATTCCCTTAACTACTAAAAATGAATAGATGTTTCTAATTTTCTGTCTTCAGGTAGGCCTCCTATAAAGCCAAAACTGTTTATATATGGACATGGTTTTGAAATGCAGCATGGTTCCCCCAAACTGAATGGTTTCCTGTTTTTGTCTCTGCTAATCAAGTGTATTTTAACTAAGTTGCTCGTGAATGTAATCTGATGATATACTATAATAAAGATCCTCATATAATAGGAATAATTTTATTAGTGGAAATACAGTCTGAATGAAGATAAGTGAATTTTATAGTGCTAAGGGTGGCTTTTGACTGAGTAATATTTCTACGTTGAACCCAGTTGATAGAAGGTGAACCTTGGTGAGCTTTTGATGTAGAATGATTTATTTGGTTGCCTGAGAAGTTATTTTATTTTGCTTGGAATTCTAAATTAAAGGCTTGTAAAAGGCCAATATATTTGGGTCTTTATTGTTTGTTTCTTGTTTTCAGAAAACTTATTTATTTTGTTCTGACCTTTTTTTTTATATTTTACTTATTTTTTTTAATTGATTGCCATATATCTTAGATTAAGGAGCTATTTAATATCTGTTGAGTATCTATATTTTTCTGGATTCTCTGTTTCCTTGTCTGATATGTTATTGCTTTTAAACCTCAAAATAATCATGTGTTATAATTACAAACCAAAAAATGAGGCCCTAAGAGATGAGGTATCATATTCTATTTTTTACAACAGTGTGGGACACTGCCACAGATGGAGTGTAATTCCAGGACACTTTTTATATCATCAATTATATCTCTAACCTTTTGGCTGTGGATTATTGAAGCATCTCAAAATTATTTCACATTTCAAGCTTGGTCAGTAGCCTAAGTACTTCCTCTGCACATACATACATATATTTTAATTTTTCGAATATGTATTAAATCTATTGTAAATAATATAATATACTTCATTTAAAAATATTAAAAATAAAATTATCATTTTCCATTATACTTATTTTCAATCAACAAATGCTAAAACCATAACTGCTAGTCTATAGTAGAATTGTGTTTTTAATTAAAATAAAATATTTATAAGTCAAAATATGTTTTAATATTCTTTTCTAGAAATGGGGCAAACTAGGTTCTCATTGTGCCAGACTTCCTGGGTGACCTACACTTGTACATTATCTCTGGAAAGAGCCTATTTCTCATCCCAATAGTGAAAATACTTTACTGCACAGAAATGTGACGTAAATTTAGGAGAAATTTTTGAGGAAGTTTACAGAACATAACTTCTACAAAAACTTCATTGTATAGATATTATTACATAATTTTTTTAAAGAGTGAAGTGTTATCAGAATATGAAGTAGTTAATGCAGATAGTCCTGAAAGAGTATCATCCTCTTTCAATTGTAAACATGTTTTAAACAGAACTTGAAATAACAAATGTTCACTTTGTTTTAAAAAGAAGAAAACATATTAGAAATTGAAAAATTACAGTTGCCATATATCTTAGTGATAATCACTTGCTATAAATCCTTTGATGCACTTCTCTAATTTATGGACACATACACCTATACAACTAATTTTTTAATCTTTTCATCTCAAATTTCAGTATGAATAATTTTTCAGGTTGATAAAGGAAGAGTTACTTCATTTTTAAAGGCTTCCTTATATCACATTGTAGGGATACATTTTTAATGTATTTAACCAGTCTTTATACATTAAAATCCCCCCAATACATATTTTCAAAGTAAAATAATTATTCTTTAAGTCTGAAAAAAATTTTCTATGTATTTCAATTAGACTTTTTTCAATAACTCTGCTATAGAATTTATAATATCTTAAATATGAAGTGCTTTTCACTAGAGAAGGGAACTTGAGAGTATAGTAAGTCAGATCTTGTTGCTTGCCTACCACAAACCCATCCTCCTCCCTCCCTCCATCTTCCTTGCTAACAAAACCCTGATTTGTTCAGTCTCCTGTAAGTGGGCATGTCCTTCTGAGGAAACTGGGTGCCTCCCGGACCCTAAGATGATGAACCTTCCCTAGGCACACCCAGTCACGTGGATCTCATTCCCCTTGTGGTATTATTTTAGACATAGACATGTGCACATTTTGGCCAATGTTATTTAAGGGGTACAATGTTTTGTGTTTTATGGGTAGAACAACAACAACAAAAAAGAGTGGGTAAAACATCCTTACTCTTAGAAGACAAATCGGACTTTTCCTTTTCTGATCCTGTTGCTTCTCATCTCCATGTGACACCTGGAAATGCAGTGACCATCTTGGAACTGTAAAACAAACTCCAAAATTATTTCATAGACTCTCAGCCACAGTGCTGACCTTATTAATTCTCTGAATTAACTACCATGGAACCAATGTACCTTCCAATTTCTAATGTGAGATGATAAAACCCTTATTTTTAAATCACTTTTATTTGTGTTTTCTGGTTTTTGCAGCCTAAAGCATTCTGCTACCAAAAAAAAAAAATCATTATATTCTTCATTTATTTATGGCTTCCTTGTGATACCATAAATTGAAGCAGATAGGAAATTTGCTTCAGATGTGTCTCTATCATAGGTCCTGCCTGGCCTTAATACAGTAGAGCCAGGCCGACCGGCCCAGGTGCCAGAGTGAGAGATGAAATGTGTAAGAGGAGAGGGACCCGTAAGAATTATTGGTTTTCAGTGACTGGCACTTATGGCTTTCTTTCATGGTTTGTTGTGCTGCAGCTCTGTCCGTAGTGTTTTACTTACAAAGCATGAAGACAAATAAAAATATTTTTATATAATGTGAAAATGTTACTTCTGTACTCTTCAAAATTCTGAGAGGACAGAGACTCCAAACTTCATTTTCCTTTGCTATGTATGCCTGCTTTGCAAGTCTTTTTAATTTTTCTAACAGCTGAGTACACATGTGCAGGCATGCATGTGCATATGCACATGCACAGAGTTATTCATTTGCTTTTGTTTAGCATTTTATTAAAAGCAAATGTGAGGAAGCCAAAGGCACTTTTCATAGTTCATCTTGTTTTTCCTTTTATAGGCTTTCATGTTAACTGAGTTTAATATCCTAATGTTCGTAAAGTCCCCTCTTCTTCCCAATTCTCTTTCCCTAGGGTTGATTTTTTTTCTATTTTGTCTTTCTCTTACCAACAGTTTCATTTGGAAATACTGCATATTGACAGGAAAAAAGCCTTAACTGAATGATTCAGTATGACAGCCCTTGTCTTAGGCCAGTCATGCAGATAGGTCATTTTTGTAGATTAGGGAAGAAAATAATGTCTTGCAGCAATCTTATGAAATATAATGAATTAAGTCTGTCTCTTACTTAAGGAGTAGAATAGCATATGTAGTCAAGGAAAATAGATTCACATATTAATGCCCTAACTAACTCTCAGTGAAGCGAACATCATTTTCATTTAAGAAAATACATGTGTATAAAAATATATATGCATATAAAATATTGTTCGTTTATTTATGCAAAAATGAGCAATACCTCTATTTGCCACACTTTTAGGTAATTAATGCAGATGCACACTCTGATATATTTGGTTAACTATACATACTAGTATAGCTGTATAGCTGAAATGCTTCCACAAGAGATGGTAATAAACTAATACAGATGCAATTCCAGTTATTTTTAAATGAAAAGTTTTTAATAATTCTATGTAGTCATTGTTATACTATTCAATTGCCAGAAGACTGCAGCTTAAAAATCACTAATATAGAATCCAGGACTGAAATGCTTTTCCAAACAATGTTTGGAAATCTATTCATTTTAAAAGCATGTGTCGATTTATTTTAGATGCATGTTTCTATGAATTGTACTTATGTGTGTGACATAGCTAACAATTTTATTTCTGGAATGGACTCTATAACATTCAGTGGATGTCAAATGATAATTATGATAATTTGTTCTGTCAGCAGTTGCCCAGAGATGTGTGGAATATTTGAAAATTGGACTTCTTTGCAAGATTACATTTCAAATATATTTCTGTGTTTTCAGAATATTAATGTCATGTTTAGAAATCCCCAGGAATAAGCCCTCAAGGTTCAAAATTATTAAATATATATTATCGTAAGAGAATGTGAAGAAGTTTCCATTTTGAAGATTACCACTGAAAACGTTAGAGTATAGGCAAGGAAGTGCTACAGAGAATAAGTATTTTAAATTCTATTTTGTCAAAATAAAATTATTTATATCAGTCTGTAAACAGAAAGTGGTCATTTTTCATTTGTTTATGCTGTGGTACAATAAGACTAAAACATAAATTCAATTTAATATGAATCTATAGGATTTCATTAATCATTTTTCAAAATTTGATATTTCTCATTTTATGAGGTTATATGCAATCCAAATTTAAAACTACATCCTAATTTATGTAAAATATTTTAAAAGTTTACCTTATTCGTCAGGTTAATCTATCTCAGTTTCCCACATCTGTAGCAATAAGCTTCATGAGCTGATGATTCCATTGTGATGAAAGCAAAACAAGTAAACGTATATAGTGTCTTTTAGACAAGTTGTATTCTTTGTATTGAGGGGTTGCATGTAAAAGTGGACCTATGCCTTCTTTTAATAAATAAAAGTGTATATTTTAGAGACAGTGGACACCTTAGCCATGTTCTACTGCAATGACATTCATCTACCCAGGAAAGAGTTCTTCAAGGTGACCACCTCAGGAGACATTGTTTTCAATGAGCCTTTTTTACTTAAGTAGCTGTAGTAGGCTGAATTTTAACCCTCCAATGATGTTGGCATCCTAAACCCCATAACCGCTGATGCTACCTTATATGGCAAAAAGGGCTTTGCATGTGTGATGATGTTAAAGATTTTTAAATGGGGAGATGATCCTGGATTATCCAGGTGGGTCCTAAATGTAATCACAAATGTATTTAAGAAGGAAGCAAAAGGTCCAAGGAGGAGGAAGGTGCTTTAACAAAGCAGGAGGATAAAAGGTGATGTGATGCAGGGCCACAAGCCGTGGAATGAGGCCAGCCTCTAGAGGCTGGAAAAAACAAGAAATTGGTTTCTCTCCTAGAGCCTCCAGAAGAACCAACCCTGCCAACACCTTGGTTTTGTCCTTGTAAGACTCCTCTTGAAATTCTGACATCCAAAACTAAAAGAGAGTAAATCTGTGTTATTCTAAAGCCTCTACATTTATGGTAACATGTTATAACAGCAACAGGAAGACAGATGTAATGTCATAGATTGTATATTCCTCCTTATTTATCACTTTGGTCATGTTTTCATTTGCTTGCATCAATTTATATTTCGCTGATGCAGGAAATGCCTCTGAAATGACATTAAAGAATGTGGAAAAATGTAAGACTTAAGGATAAAGACTCATTTTGTGAATCAGTAGAACCTGGTTTACCTGCATTATTATAGTCTTCTCTGGAAGTTCCTCTAATACTTTTAATTTACAATTTAAAGTGAATTTTCTCAAGAATGAAAATGACAAACTAGGAGACTAATGCTTTTGTTAATCTCTTCTTAAATTGCCACTTGTAAATAAACTATATCAACAAAAATTCTTTTATGAATGGAAGATGTATAGCTTCAACATAAGAATGAGGGGATTTTTGTTTTTTAATGATGATTGATTTCTTTGTACCCTGACAACTCAGTTGTCTTACCACTTGAGATCTGGCTGATTCCTTTGTGACTTACATATTCCACCATTGAGTAATTGCCTTATCCTTTTCAGCTCCTACATTCAAATTGAATGTTGTCACTTGGTTTCACAATGACAGCCAGTGGGAAATAGAGTACTGCCTTGTGGAGGAAAAGGAACACTAAAAAACTCCTAATTATCCTTATTACCTAAACCATTTTGAGATTTTAAACATTAATGTACTATGATGGCAGTATCTTTTCTTTTATTATTTCATTAACAAGCAGATATCTTTAAAATATTTTCCTCTTAGAAAACAGCACTTTATTATTATATGATTCAAACACTGGTTTGTCATCTGTTAGATTCTGTGAACTTCCTGGGTATCCTAATTGGATATGTATTTCCTCATCACACATGCTTTTGTATAAATGCTATTTGATAAGTGCTAATGTAAATTCATTTGATAATTTCACTAATAAAGATACACTTACAGAGTACCTTTACTTTTTTTTCTTTTTCTTTTTTTTTTTTTTAACTATCATATTCTGTCATTAAAAAGCCAATGTGTTTCAGTGGAGTTTTATACAGTATTATTGTTGAAGCTTAATTAAAGAAATTCTTTAATATTCCTAGGAATATCTCATTTGTACACACTGACTTTAGTGTGTCTTTTAGTTTCCTAGGCTACTCAAAGCAGATACCATGAATTGGTTCAGCTTAAACCATGGGAATTTATCAGGTTACAGGCTTACAGTTTTGAGCTCTTGTGCAAATCAAGGCATCATCAAGATGATGCTTTCTTCCCTAAGCCAGGATCCCTGGCTCTTCTGCCACATGGAGGCATCTACTGGTCTCTCTCTTCTCTTTGATATTTTGTTGAGTTCAGCTTCATGGCTTTCTCTGTGTGTCTGAATTTCATCTCTTATAAAGGCCTTCAGTAATAGGCCATCCTGAATAAGTTACTGAAGTAACTTCATCAAAAGGTCCTACTTAATAATATAAATACAGGAATGTTCTTCTATTACAGGGTGTTAAGAATGTGGTAATACATGGGCAAAATATAGCTAATGTAATTTATGGACTATAGTTAGCAACAACATTGTAATGTTTTTGTTGCAAGAGCAAAGTTGGTACTATATTAATGCTAAAGGCCAAAAAAAAAAAAGAATGTGGGGTTTGGTTTTGTGAGATATGAATATGATTAAGCATTTTTTCTCTTCATTTTTTTTCATTAACAAGTGGACCTTGACTATATCATTTAACTCATCTGTATTCAACTGTGTATCTTTCTGAACACTAGAGGAACTGAGTTAGCAGTTGGAATTAAATGAGATAAAAGTGCCTGAAAGCAAAATTTTTAGGAGTAATGTTTCCATAACTTGTTGAGCTTTTTTCTGTTCTTT
>JAQZBX010111958.1:0-10243 GCA_029593785.1 Cabassous unicinctus
GTATGTCAAATGTTTTAGCTTTCAACTGAATTATTTACTTTGCAATAATGACACACTAAAAGACAGGTGGAAGTAGTGAAGCTGCATGCACCACTGACCACAGATTTCGGTTCTCAGCCAAGGATGTCCCTGCAGATTTGCTGAGTAGTGCATGCTTGGGTCTTCACTCAGCCCTCAGGCTCATGTTTGGCTTGGCTCCCTTCTTTGCACTGCTTTTCTGATTTCTTCATTGTAGGTTCATCTGAGGCTGGATACTTGATGTCATGTCTGTTTTTACCACAACTTAGTTAGAAATAACATAATAGGGGCATTTTTTTTTAACATAATATTATGAGACACTAAGTGACCTACTGAACAGGTCTTGATTAAAGGAATTTTTACCTTCATGAGGAAGAAGGTAAGACTCTTTTCACCTTTGTTTATTGGTGAGCCAAAGATTTTAGAACCAAGGTATAAACTGAGCATAAAAACAAAAACTACATTTATTTTTCACCAACATTAAAAACATATGTTTTGAAAGTGGTATTTTTGTTTTTACTTTCACTTTTATTAATTTGAAAAGGTAATACACTCATATTTTATTAAATTCAAAGGTCACAGAAGAGTATATAATGAAAAGTTTTCCTACTCCTTCTGTATATCAGCTACCTTGTTCCTATTCCCAGAGGGAACAAATATCTCTATTTTCTTTTGTGTATTTCCAGCAATATTTTATGCATATATGCTATTATATATGGATTCATATTTATCATACATCTTCTTTCTGTGTCATTCCCAATTTTGACCAAGATTTACAAATCCTATACTTTTACAATGGGCATACTCTGCTCTTTATTTCCTTGTCAGTTTGGATCACGATTTCAATGACATTGTTTGTGGCATGGAGAACTATATAACTTAACATCACTACCTCTCTGTTTCAATTCTTCACCTCCGTGACTAGATAATAAGAAAGTTGAACTGATGACTTACCTCGACGATTCCTAGTCGTTCACTGCTTACATTTCATTTTTTTCAACTCAGGGAACGTTTTACTCTTTCTCCTTTCAGTTTGCCTGGTTGTTTTAGGAAATTCCTTATCTCCCCTTCTCTATTTTTATTTTTTCTACTTCCTAAATTTCTTTCTTTCTCTCTTCTTTACATTATGGCTCCATTCCTTGTCCCTTCTCTAATTATACTAATCATGGCTGAGACATAAGAATTGGACTGATATATCAAGTAAAAAGAAAACTATAGATTCGGAAGTAAAATTATAGATTGTCTGTATCAAAATATAAAACTCTTAAATATACCCCCAAATCTCATCCCTTCAAATTTACTCAATGCCTCTATTTTCTTAATTTATTCTGTTTAAATCTTTTCCCTCAAATATAATATCTATTATTAAATGAAACAGAGAAATTAAAGTAAGACATACATATGTAAGACATATATATGCTAATATTAGCATAGTATTTTTTTCTAACAAATTTACTATGCTGGTGTGGTATGATTTAAAAGGAATTTATGGGGTAACTGGTAGCAATTAGTATTTTAAATACTATGTCTAAGGAAACTACAATCTGAGGTCAAAATATTGGACATAAAATTAAACTCATATAATCCTCTTTATGATAATATAAAAAATTATATAAAATTGAAAATATAAAAGGAAGCCAGAAAACATGGATTTTGGTCCTGGCCCCAATATTTTCTAGCTTTATGATTTTGAAAAGATCTCACTGAACCCACTTATCTAACTACATTTTTCTTCTATAAATGGATCTGATGATGCATACTGCATAGAATAGTTGTAAGTTATCAAATAAAGAAAAAAAAACTAAAAGTATTCTGTAAACTCAAGCATTATACACATCATAAAATATTTTATTATTTTTGTTGTTATTAATTATGGCCTGCTTATAATGCTAAAGCTTAATTTTTTTCTTGTAAAATGATACTTGCTTTATCCACATATATTTCAACATGTATATATATAAATAAAGGCATTTATATAATATCCCTAAAATAAGATCCTACTATAATGTAGCCTGACATTTTTATCCAATAATCCAATAATAAATTATGGATCTCATTCTAGGTCAATGATTGTAGATCTTTATCATTACTTTTAATGGTGATCTATTAGGCTATTTGCATAAATAAATAAATGTAGTTAGGTAGTCTCCTATTTGCCTTGTGCCATTATTTCCTTTGGGTAAAAATTGCAGTCATTATTGGATCTAAGGATTTACAGGCATAATGAGAACAAGAACTTTCTCTGTCTTGTTTGTTTTTCTGTTCCCACTGTCCTTCACAGTGTTTGCACATAGTAGGAACTTTAACATCTATTAAATGAATAACTGAATACCCATTGCCAAATAGCTCCTGCTTTCCTTAAAATTCGTACCACTTGGTACTTTGTACCATCACTAATAGAGCATTACAGTGTTTTGATCCTCCCTGACAATGAAAGGATTTAGTCTTTTAAATCTTTACCAATTTTATGGGAGCAGCAGTTTTGTTTCGAGACAAGTATCACTTATTGAGGCTAAACATTAAAGTAATGGAGCCTTTTTTAAAAATGAGAGAATGAGAGAAAGCAAGAGTGAGAGTGAGAGCAAGAGTGAAAGAGAGGGAGGGAGAGCAGAAGAAAGGGAGGAAAAAAAGAAAAAGAACAGGTAGCAAGAAAAGAGAAGACAAAGACTATCTGCAATGGATAGTGGGGAAGTGCTACCAGATAATGTCTCAGATGCGCTAACTTTCATTTATACCATTGGTTATGTAAATGGAATCAAGCCAAGCTAGATGCACAAGATAAAAGGTGGCATTTTTCATGATTTAATAATTTTTATCATTTTTGGCAAGTATAGAAGTTGCTATGATATGATATACTGAGCTATTTTATTTTGCATATTTCCCTATAGCTGGAAATTACTTATCATTAGTGTCATCTGTGCCATATATCATGGGTTGTTACTTCAACTCTGTAATTAAAGAAGCAAAGTATTATAGTGTGTAATTAGGAATGTAGAATTTAGGAACTATAACATAATAGACCTGATGATTTTCAAGAGAACTTTATCCAGTTTTAGTCTCCTCAATTAAAAGAGGACATAGAAAATTCAGAGGTACTTTACTTGAGAGCAACAATAATGGTTGAATGGGTTGGGAATAAAAAAAAGGCATTGTGGTGACAGAACCTGAAAACTGAAAGGGGCTTTAGTTATCATCCATTCAAGGCCTGGCACACTCTAGCACGCTGCTGCCACCTTCCATATCAGACAAGCCATTCAAAACAGGGAATGGTCAGCCCTGTGCCCAGACCCAGCCTCATAATTCCTTACATGGTGCAATAGACAGTTATAACCGACCGATCAGAGCTGGCATAAAATAAAACCTATTTGCTACCAGCGTCCAATCCAATCTTTTCTTTTATAGATGAAAAAACTTAAGCCCAGGCAGGAAAAGGGAGCTATTCATGGAACCCAGAGAAAATTAGAGACTGGCTCTAAAGCTCCAAATTCTAGTCTACTGCCTTTCTATTTTACTACAATGTCCCCTCTTCATTGAATTAAAATCTATGTTGCAAAGAATTAAAATCTATGTAGTTGTTGTGGGAAAAGAACTGGAGTCATGAAATGTTTTTACAAAATCTAAAACTCTGGTCCAACATGACTCCTTAATAGTATATCCAGGGGCCCCATAGGCATATTACATCTTTCCTGGCATTAGTTCAATTTGAGAACTTAGGTATAATGCTAATGTGCAATGATTGTGATAGTGGTTGGGAAAGGAAAGAAAAAACATAAACTTTCTTGCTAGAGGGATCACAGGCCATGCTACTTTGATTTCCCTGTGCCATTGTTTCATATGTATTTATTAGCTAAGCCTTGTGCACCACGTTAGGGATTTTAAGATAAATAAAATAAAGACCTTAAACAAAAGTGATCAATACATGTAAGTAATTAATGGCAACATAGAGAGATGAGTTTAGCAATGCCTTCTTCATGCTGGAACATAGCTAACAGATAGAACTTTATGAGTTATAGAATTAGAATAATGGAAGAAAGTTTGCAGGAAATTTAGAGGTCATTAATTCTATCTTATAGCTAATACAGGAATCCCTTCTATGATATACCTCACAAGATATCAATTAACCCAGTGTCTCTTGACCTGATAGACCTAAGGTCTGAAATATATATGAAAATGTGTGTGTGTGCACATGCATGCAATTTTGCTTTCATCCAATTCTCAAATTATTCATAACTTAAAAGATTAAAAAATATTCCATAGTCTTTGCTCAAATATTTCCAGGGACAAGGTATTCATCATCTCACAATGCAGTTAACTCTATTTTTAAAATATTTCTAACTATTAGAAGCTACTTCCAAAGTCTGAGCCTTTATCTGTTTTTGCCAAAACATTGGGAGTCATCCTAGACCCTGCCAATAACCACTTATTCCTGTTCATATTGCGTCCTAATAATTACTCGAATTTCCCTTTCTTTCCATCTCTTCTGCTTCTGTTTTAGATCTTGTTATCTCTACTTTGGACTTCTGCTGTAGTCTCCTAACTGGTTCACTAGAGTGACTCCTAGTGTTAAATTATGTACAATAGTTAACATATAATTCTAACAATATTGTTGTATCAATTTTAACAAAGGTACCACAGTAATGCAAAATGTTAATAATAGGGAAAACTGTGTGTGTATATGTGTATATGGGTACTCTACTTTTTGCATATTTTTTTCTGAAAACTTAAACTGCTCTAATAAAAAATACTTTTTTTTTTTATTAATGCTAATGGATGTGGTATTTCCTTGTGGCGGGATGAAATGTTCTGGAATTAGATAGTGATGGTTGCACAACTTTGTGAGTATACCAAAAATCACTGAATTGTATACTTTAAAAGGGTGAATTTTATGGTATGTGAATTATATCCCTTTCTCAAAATAGTGTGGCATTCAAAGCTTTCTGAAATCTCCAGTCTTATCTGTTGCTATGCTATGTTTCATATTTTATATTCTGAAACATTCTGATTAGATTTTACCCATCATTAAAACTTGTTCAGATAATTCTGCATAATATTTGGCCATTTTAATACTTCTGACTGCCTGCATAATATGATCTCAAATTGGATAGAAATGAAATAAAAACACAGGCATATTTATCAAAATGTCTTCAATTAAAAATTATTTTGAAATAATCTCAAACTTATAGGACATTTGCAAAAATAATACAAAACCTACACAGAGAACTCCAAAAACACTTTACACCCAAATACCCAGATCCACCAACTTTTAATATTTTGCCACATTTTGCTGTATCATTTTATCTATCTACCCATCCATCCATCTATCCATCATCTGTTTGTCTATCTATCTATCCAGGTATCTAAAATGTCTTCAATTTTGTTCCAATTAACAGATTTTTAAATTAATTGAGCCTTGTGGCATATGTTGATTTTATTTTAGGGTAGTTATATATATATCCATCTAGAAATCCAACAAATTGTTTATATACTCATCATGTCTCTAGCATTTCCATTGCAGATTCTTTTGTCAAATGCTTTGCTGAAATCCAGTTACCCTAGTTCTATAATATTAAACCATCCTGTGATCTAGAATTATGTTAATAAAACTTTCACCAAGATTTTTCCATGATGTACTGCATATCCACAAATACATGATCCCACAATAGGATAAATAGTATTTTTCTTGCTATCTCAAATTTTGGGTTTATCCATTCATAATTTTTCAGTTCCATTGCTTCTGCGAGGAAATTGTTTAAAAAATAACTCGATTTAATTTTTAAAAGTAGAAGCTTGGACTTCTGGGAAGGTGGCAGACTAGAAAGATATGGGACTCTTCTCTCCCAGAAAAATAGCTAGGGGACAGGCAGAAATGGCCCGGAAAAAATCTTCTAGAGTTTAGGACACTAGGGGAAGGTTGGAAACTGCCCAGAAGAGAGAAGGGCAAAGGAGAAGAATCATGATGGCAAAACTGTAGTTAAAAGCTGCGCTGCTGGCATTTACCCCCACCCTATAGACACTTTTGAATTCTCAGGCTGAAGAGAGCCAGACCTCTCAGTCTCCCTTTCTGCTGACCAGGACTGTTTGTTGAGGACACAGAGGGGAGTAAAAATATTTTCTACCCGGGAAAAGCGAGGAGGCTGCCAGTAAAGATTAGAGAACTGCCTCTGAGAAAGTTTGAATTACGAGACTCCTAGTCTCCAGGCAGGATCCCCTATCACATTGATCCTGTCCATGTTACAGCAAACACACTCTGACCAGGCATTGAACTGAGAGGGCTGCCAAAGTCACCATCTCCTGACCAACCAAGGGAGTACATGTGAGGATATTAAAAACACATAAGTAAAAGAGGCTTTTTTTGGCCTTTACAGCCTCCTTTTTCAAGGCCCTTGGAAATGGGTCTGAAATCCACTACTAAGTCCAAGGCCCAGATTTGAGCAACTAACAGGGACAATCCTAAAGACACACCTAAACAGCCAAGAATGAAAGAACAGTAACACACAGGTTCCTGCCACTAAAACTCTATGAAAGAGAGAGAAATTGAGCATCTGAGTAAACTCATCATCCTAATCAGATGCCTAGACATCAGCAAAAAATTACAAGCCATACTAAGAAAATAGAAGAAAAGGCCCAAGAAAAGGAAGATATCAAAGCCCCAGAAGAGACATAGGATTTGTGACAACTAATCAACGAGATGCACACAAATTTCTAAAATCAAATTAATGAGTTGAAAGACAATATGGCTAAAGAGATAGAGAGCATCAAGAAGACACTGAGTGAGCACAAAAAAGAATTTGAAAACCTGAATACAAAAGTAACAGAGCTCATAGAAATGAAAGGCACAACAGGTGAGATAAAAAACTCATTAGAGGCATACAACAGCAGACTCCAAATGATAGAAGAAAGAATAAGTGATACAGAAGGTAGAACAGCTGAAATAGATGAGAGAAAATAGTAGCAGTGTTGAATGATAACACAAAACACAACAACATACTTATCATGGGAGTTGTAGAAGGAGAAGAGAAAGAAAAAGAGGCAGAAAGAATAATTCAGAAAATAATAGCTGAAAGTTTCCCAACTCTCATGAAAGAAATGAACTTACATGTCCAAGAAGTACAGTGTACCCTAATCAGAATACATGTGAATAGACCTACTCCAAGACACATACTACTCAGAATGTCAAATGTCAAAAATAAAGAGAAAATCCTAAGGGCAGCAAGGGAGAAGCAAA
Organism: Cabassous unicinctus; assembly: GCA_029593785.1. NCBI lineage: Eukaryota > Metazoa > Chordata > Mammalia > Cingulata > Chlamyphoridae > Cabassous > Cabassous unicinctus. The sequence goes on from JAQZBX010111958.1 coordinate 7,244, forward strand.
CCATGACATACCAGGGATGCCCACTAAGACTTAGTGTGGATTTCTCATCAGAAACCATGGAGGTGAAAAGACAGTGGTATGATACAATTAGGATAGTGAAAGAGAAAAAGTGCCAGCTGAGAATTCTTTATCCAATCAAAAGATGTAGGCTGACAGAACAGATAAAAACAACAACAACATGAGCCATCCTTTTGCTGCCTACAAGAGACTCACCTTAGAAACAGGGATACAAACTGGATGAAAGTGAAAGGTTGGAAAAAAGACACTCCATACAAATAGTAACCAAAAAAAGAGCAGGGGTAGCTATACTAATATCGGACAAAACAGACTTAAATGCAAAAAAATTATGAGATACAGAAAGATGTTATATATTAATAAAAGGGACAATCCACCAGGAAGAAATAACAATCATTAATTTCTATGCACCTAACCAAGGTGTCCCAAAATATATGAGGCAAACTTTGGCAAAGTTGAAGAGTGAAATAGACATCTCTACAATGATCATTGGAGACTTTAACACACCACTCACATCATTGGATAGAACAACAAGACAGAAGATCAACAAGGAAACAGAGACCTTGAACAATATGATAAATGAGCTAACCCTAACAGACATATGCAAAATGTTGCATCCAAACTCAGTGGATTATACATTCTTCTCAAGTACCCATAGATCTTTCTCCAAGATAGACCACATGTTATGTTACAATGTAGGACTCAATAAATATAAAAAGATTGAAATTATACAAAGCACCTTCTCAGATCATAATGGAATGTAACTGGAAATCAATAATAGACAGGAAAAACAAATTCACAAATGTGTGGAGGCTGAACAACACACTCCTAAATAATCAGTGGGTCAAAGAAAAACTTGTAAATGAAATTAGTATGTATATTGAGACAAATGAGAATGGGAATACAACTTATTAAAACTTATGGGATACAGTAAAGGCAGTCTTGAGAGGGAAGTTTATAGCCCTAAACACCTATATTTAAATAAAGAAGAAAGAGCTAAGGTCAAAGATCTAATTGAACAACTGGAGAAATTAGAATAAAACAAAAAACAAAACAAAACAAAACAAAACAAAAACAGCAAACCATTCCCAAAGCAAGCAGAAGGGAAGAAATAATAAAGATTAGAGCAGAAATAAATGAAATTGAGAACAAAAAAGCAATAGAGTAAATCAACAAAACCAAAGCTGGTTCTTTGAAAAGATCAGTAAAATTGACAAATTCCTAGCTTAATCAACAAAGAAAAAAAGAGAGAAGATGCAAATAAATCAGAAATGAAAGGGATGAAGGTACAACTGACCCCAAGAAATAGAAGGATCATAAGAGTGTATTATAAGAAACTGTATGCCAACAAAGTAGACAACCTAGATGAAATGGACAAATTCCTAGAAATGCCTAAACAACCTACATTGACACTACCAGAAACACAGGAACTCAACAAACCAAGCATATTCAAAGAGATTGAATACATCATCAAAAATATCCCAACAAAGAAAATTCCAGGACCAGATGGCTTCATAGGTGAATTCTACCAAGCATTTTGAGGAAAATAGATGCCAATCCTATTTAAACTCTTCCAAAAATTGAAGAGGAAGGAAAATTACCCAACACATTTTATGACATCACCCAATACCAAAACCAGATAAAGACATGACAAGAAAAGAAAATTATTGACCAATCTTTCTAATGAACATATTCTAAACAAAGAATATGTACTTGCAAATAGAATCCAATAACATATCAAAAGACATATCAAAAGACCAAATGGGATTTATTCCTGGTATGCAAGGTTGGTTCAACATAAGAAAATCAATTAACGTAATACACCACATTAACAAATTGAAGAAAAACCACATGATCATCTTGATTGATGCAGAAAAGGCATTCAACAAAATCCAGCATCCTTTCTTGATAAAAACACTTTAAAAAATAGGAATAGAAGGAAAATTCCTTAATAGAATAAAAAGCATATATGAAAAACCCACAGTCAACATCATACTCAATGGGGAAAGGTTGAAAGCTTTCCCTCTAAGATCAGGAACAAGACAAGGATGCCTGCTGTCACCATTGTTATTCAACATTGTACTAGAATTTCTAGCTAGAGTAATAGGAAAAGGAAAAAAAAAAAAAAGAAAAAGTATCAAATAGGAAAAGAGGAAGTAAAACTCTCACTACTTACAGCTGACATGATTCTCTATTTAGAAAATGCTGAAATGTCTATGACAAAGCTACTTGAGCTAATAAATGAGTTCAGCAAAGTGGCGGGGTACAAGATCAGCATGCAAAAATCAGTAATGTTTCTGTACACTAGTATTGAACAATTTGAGGAGGAAATCTGGCAAAAAATTCCATCTACAATAGCAACAAAAAGACTCAAATACCTAGGAATCAATTTAAGCAAAGAAGTACAGGAACTATATGCAGAAGACTACAAAACAATGCTAAAAGAAATCAATGAAGACCTAAACAAATGGGAAGATATTCCGTGTTCATGGATTGGAAGACTAACTATCATGAAGATGTCAATCCTACCCAAACTGATTTTATTCAATACCAATCAAAATTCCAACAGCCTTCTTTACAGAAATAGAAAAGGCAATTACCAAGTTCATTTGGAAGGAAAAGTGCACCCAAATAGCCAAAAGCATTCTAAAAATGAAGAGCCATGTGGGAGGAATTTCACTGCCTGACCTTGAAAAATATTACAAAGCTACAGTGGTCAAAACAGCATGGGAGGGAAGCGGGTGTGGCTAAATCGATAGAACTCCCGTTTACCATATGGGAGGCCCTGGGTTTGCTTCCCGGGGCCTCCTTGTGAGGGCAGGCTGGCCCGCACGGCGTGGTGGGCTGATGCAGCAAGACCTCACAGCAAGGGGGAGATAAGCAGACACAGAAAGAACACACAGCAAATGGACACAGCAAACACAAGCAGCAAGGGGGGGATAAATAAATAAATAAATAAATCTTTAAAAAAAAAACAAAAAAACA
>JAQZBX010111959.1:0-10238 GCA_029593785.1 Cabassous unicinctus
GCTGGACAGCAAGTGGCCCTGTGGGTCACAAAGAGGCCCCAGACAGCCCTCTGGCACCCAGGGCCGGGCAGTCTCGGGGATGGACTGAGGGGCCTGTGGGGTGGGCTGGGGGCCCTACTGACCCCGACAGCCGTGCCTAGGACGGCAGCAGCCCCAGGGCCCCGAGGGCGCCGCCCAGCAGCAGGCAGAGGCGCGGGCTGGCTGGCGTGCTCCCGGCACCTGAAGTCAAGCCCCGGTAGCCGTAGAGGCCCGGGCCGGTCCCGTTGCCACTCGGCGCCTCGTCCTCGCTGTCCCACGGGCCGCGTGCTCCGGACACCTCGGCCCTTCTCCAGCTGGAGCCCGCTGCCAGGCCTGCGGCTGCCCCGGCAGCCGCCCCGGCCGCCGCCACGCGCAGGGATGAGCCAGCGGAGCCGAAGCGGGGCGCCGGCCTCACGCGCACCCTTGAGGAGCCGCGCGCGCCCCCACGCAGCCCTCCCCGGGCGCTGCCACGCGCCCCTCCCCGGCCACCCTTGGCCGCGCCGCTGTCGCAGAGGAAGGCGGCGGCCAGCAGCAGAGCCCAGCACGTCGCGGCCGCCCAGTTCATCTTCGCGGGGCGCAACCTGCGGGGAAGAGAAAGGTTCTCAGCTTCTTCGAGGGCCAAGGGGCTCGGGGCCTGGGGCGGGGTTCCACCCTAGGTTCAACACCCAGGAAAGGGTCCAGGGGCAGGGGGCAGCAGTGACCCTCAGCTTTATGGGGGTCAAGCTCCAGGGTATCAGCTCAAACTTGAGGGGACAGGGAGCCCCGGGGTCTTCGAGGACAACCCACTCAGGGCTGGAGGGGGTTCTAATGCCTTGATCAGGGACTGAAGCCTGGGGGTAGGATGGCAGTCGTGTTCAGAAACTGGGAAGTGGGGGGTGGGGATGGGAGAATTTGGCGCCCAGGCGTGGGTCGTAGGGGACACAAAATGGGGGACTGAGCGCCCCGCGGAGGGACCTGGCTCGTGGGCGGCTGTGTGCCCTGGAATTCAGGGCGGGACCGGAAGCCGCGCTGGGGTCCGGGCACCGCAGTCTCCCCGTTAACAGGTGGCGACGGTGGGGGGAGGGGTGGGTGTGGAGGACGCGGTCACAGGGGACCGAGAAGGGACCCGCCTTGCACCTCGGCCTGGCTTGGGCGCTGTCGCTCGCAGCTTCGGAGGCCAAAGGCCCGGGGCGCGCGCACTGGGCGCGGGGCAGAGCCGGGGATGGGGGATGGGTTTCGTGCCTCGTGGTGGCGCGGGGGACGCGCAGCCGGAGACACCGCCCGGCCCCGCACCAGTGCGGCCTGTTCCTCCCCCGCGCCGTCAGGCCGGGATCCAGGACCCCCGGGCCGGGGCCCAGCGCTCCCCTCCTCAGGCTGCGGGGCCAAGCAGGCGCGCACGCGGCACCCGGGTGGCGGCTGGACCCTCCCTTCCCGCCCTGCGGACCCGCACGGCGCCCGCCCCAGCCTCGCGGCCGGCGCCCAGATCCCGCCGCCTGGGCCTTACCCGCCACGGGCCACGTCGGAAACGGAGGCCGGGAAGGCGGCTTCAGGGGCCGCGGCCGACCGGGAAGAAGCTCCTCGCCCGAGCGCTGAGCCGCTGCGCCTGGGCTTTGCGCGAGTCCTCCCCCTAGGATTGGGGCGGGCAGACAGCAGACGCTCGTCCCCCGGGAGACCTGAGGGAGGAGAAGGCAGGAGCGGGGGAGGGCGCAGCTCGCTGCCCACCCGCCGTGCTGGCCGCGTCCATCCTCCCTCCCTCCCCAAACTTCATCCCGTCTGCCCCTTCCACGCAGTCTGTCTCCCCCGTTATGCCACCCCCGTCCCCGCAGGCACCCAGCCCCGTCCCGCCCCACTCCTCACCAAGCCGCGCCGCACTCGGCCCGCATTCCGTCCCTCACCCTCTCCCACCCCCTTTCCTCTAAGAGAACCGCAGCCACCTTTGCTCCCCTCGCTCTTCCCCCAGCACCCCTATCCCCAGGGAACGCCCTCGCACCTGTGGCGCTCAGGGTGGGGCTCTGGGCCCTGGGCTCCGGGCCGTGGTGTCTGCGCTGTGGGATGGGGTCGCCAGGCTGCCCGGTCCAGGATCCTTCCTCCGCACCGACCCAACCCCCGAAGGGCTCGCCAGGTCAGCGCCCACCTCTCCATTGGCTAGGGGGTACTGGCCCCTCCTGCCCCACCCTCTGCTCACATGATCCCCCATTCAGACCCCACAGGAGGAGTGGTTCCTGGGAAAGGGGCTTTTAAGCTCAGGAGAGAGAAGACGGACTAGGAGAACTCATGGCAGCTCTGGGCTCAGGGGCAGCTGTGATGAAGGATGGCCATGGGAAGCAAGGGCAGAAAGGACCACGGATGTTTGCATGCCCAGTGGCCTAGCCTCTCCCCCACTCTGTGTACTCCCTCAGGGAAATAAAGGACAGTTCTCTGAAGCAATTAGGATGAACCAGGCCATCTTGTGCCGGGCGTCGGCCCTGCAGTGGACACTGCTGCTCTTGCCACTCACTGTCCACTTACCCTTGCCCTGCTCAAAGAACGCCCCCTGCCCCTGGGGAGCCGCCTGCCCGTATTTCAGCTCATGGGTTCTGGCTGAGACTGACCATGCCCCGGCCCTACCCGTGAATGCAAGCTTGGCCCAGGCCAGCCAAGCAGCTCACCCTGGCCACAGAGGTGCTCCTGCCTGGCCCGGGCACCAGTAGGGCGCAGCCGGATTGAGGAGGGCAGCTGGGTTGAGCAGCGCCACGGCTGGCATCTTGGACCTTTCGGTTGAGTGAGCTAACGCCCCCTTTTCATTGGAGCCTGTTAGATTGTTCCAGAACTGGCTGCTGGAAGGATCCCACCCTGAAGGCTGGGTCTTGCCGCCTCTTTTTACAGAAACACCTTCCAGTCAAAAGCTCTGCCAAAATACAGAAAACTCCGAGGCAACCGAACCTGCTTCATTTTGTCTTTTTTTAAAGATTATTTATCTCTCCCCCCGCCCCTCGTTGTTCACATTTGCTGTGTCTGCTTGTGCTGCCTCTTGGTCGTCTTTTCAGGAGGCACCTGGAACCAAACCAGGACCTCTGACGTGGGAGGGAGGCGCCTCGCCTGAGCCACCTCCGCCCCCTGCTTTGTTGTGTCTCTCACTGTGTTCTCCTTGTGTCTCTTGTGCATCATCTTGTTGCATCAGCTCGCTGCGCCTGCCCGTCACGTCAGCGCGCAGTCTTGCTTGTCCTCTTTAGGAGGCACCAGGCACCGAACCTGGGACCTCTCATGTGGAAGGCGGGAGCGCAATCGCTTGAGCCACCTCTGCTCCCTGCTTCATTTTAAAGACATTCAAGAAAAGCAACCTGGAAGAGAAAGACCAAGGCAAACAAACAATCAAACAAACAAAAATTTATAGGTATCCAGTACATTTAATTGAGAAATGTATTTTCTTTTTCTTTTTAAATTGTTTATATTTTCAATTATTAAATATAGAAAATAAAGTAAAAAAAACAAACAAAAAACCAGATATGAACTACTCCAATTTATAAGCAGAAAGACTGAGGGAGATATATTTATAAGAAGAGAACAGAATGGTAGAGAACAAAGCAAACACTAAGAACTTTTGAAAATAAAAATCATTGCAAACACACACAACAAAGGCTTTAAATATAAAGTCAAGAAAATCTCTCTGGATGAGCAGCAAAAAAGATGGCAACGATGCAGGGAAAATGAGGACGGGGAAGATGCGTTTTGGAAGCCTAGCATCTCGTAGCTCTGCTAAGGAGAGAGAGCAGGGCGTAGAGAGGAAGAGGAGAGACATGAGATGGGAGAGGCAACCCATCTGAGGCCTGAACCTTTTTCTTAAGATGTATGAGAAAGTACGTGGTTGGCGGGGCACTGGGCAGGGGTGGGCTGCGTGTGTTTCCGCGGCCGGGAGGGGACCTGCACGGTGGCGGTGGCCGGGACTGAGCCTCTCAGAGCTGCTCGGTAAACCTGCTCCATCATGCTGGCAGCAAGGGCTGTGTCTCTGTCACGGCCTTCCAGGGTTCTCCACCCAGCTTTCACCAAGGCGCCCGGTCTGACGAGCTGCATCACGCAGAATCAGCGGCTCCTAACACCTAGCAGGGAGTAGACCAGCAGGACAAGAATTGGGATCCGGTATGGGAAAACTGGCCAAGAACTCAAATATGCAGCATCGGAGCCATTGGGAGAAAAGTATTTAAAACTGATCAGCTGGGCAGGTGGTTTGTTGCTGGTGGTCTTGGAGTTGTGCTCCTGTGGCCTGGGAATGTTGAGTGAGATTGGAGCTGTGAAAGAGGCTGTGATTTGGCCTCAGGACGTGAAGGACAGAATCCATTCACCTGTATGTACCTCGCAGGAAGTGATGCTTTAGCGGCTCTGTCTGCCTGGGCAGTGAGCAGGTCTCCTGCTCTTACGAGCTTCGTGGTGAGAGGCTCTGGGTGACGAGTGGCTGGAACTGGCATGCTGGTGTGGTCCGTCCCCTGTGACCGGAGCCCCTCCCGAAGCCCCTGGGTGGCTGCTGCGTTCTGGTGTTGGGGGCAGCCTGGCCACCTTAGGGTCCCTCTTCTCATCGGAGCTGCTTGCAGCACAGCTGGCGTTGTGGTGGCCTCGCCATCGAGGCCGTGCGTGCTCCCAGCGAGAAGTTCACAAACTCGCCCCTGGCGGTGGGCCTGGGTCTCGTCTTTGTGTCCTCACTGGGATCTGTGTTTCTTCCACCTACCACGGTGGCGGTTTACGGTGGATTAGTTCTTTTCAGCATGTTCCTCTGTGTGACACCCGGAAAGTGATCAGGAGAGCCGAAGGGGCACCACTGCATGGAGGTCAAAAACACGACCCCGTCACCTCCATGACGGGATCTACACGGACACATCGACTACATCTATGCGAGTGGCCACTGTGCCAGCAGGTGGAGGCAGCAGGAAGAAATGAGGTGACTCGGCCTCTGGCCTCTCACACATCAGGGGCGGATGTTCGTTACGTAGTTTGTACACGCAGCTTTCGTTGAAGTTTAGAAGATAAGAGCACATCACCATGTTTAAAATGTTCCAGCATAACGTGATGCTTCAGGAGAATAAATTCAGTAGCCCTCTTCCAAATAAGCACATACATTTCCAATTCTCATGTTTGAGTAACTAAAAACGTTTTGATGAATATGAAACTAAGGTTGTGCTATCAGAATTTAAGTATTTTATCCATTTTTAAGTTTATTTGGTTAAGTAAGAATTAGCAAACTTGTGTTTACCTGCATATTTTTGGATTGCAGAAAATTATGAGTAATGTCCTAAGTGACATAGAGGTTTGGTAAAGGGACCAGAAGAGAAGGGTCACCACAGTCTTTCTTTGAATATTGAGGACTTAGAACTTGTATACGTGGTGGAGAGCCAGGGAGAGCTGTCTGGCTATTTGGACCAAATGAGTGACCACTGTTTTTCATCTCCTGGACTTAGCAAAAGCTGTGAGCATAAAGCAAAGACGGGTGATCCGTCCTCCTGCCTCCTCCTCAGTGCTCTTTACAAGGTAGACGTGGTCACGTCTGCCCTCTTATTGTTACAGTAGTCCAGAATGTTAATCACAGAGAATCCCTAATAGAATATAAATGTGGAAGGTTTACTTTTGGATTTCTAGAACAAAATATTCTTTTGCTTTGGGTATATGGTCCAAGAAACTACCACCAACCACGAGACCTGGTTTTATTTTTATTTTTATTTTTTATTTTTTTTTGGTGGTGGTGATTGTTTTTAGAAGGTACTGGGAATTGAACCCAGGACCTTGTACACGGGAAGAGGGTGCTCAACCACTGAGCTACATCCACTCCTGTAGAACAAAATATTCTTAAAGCTATGATGAAGATAAAATATTCACAGCATGAAGTTTGTTGCATATTTGAGTATACAATAATGTGTTAACGATGGTTGGGTTTTTGCCTGTTTATTGAAATGTGTAATAGAATGCATGGTTATCTTTTTCATCTCTTCAAGATTAGGAGCCTTTATCCAAAAAGCTTATGCTTGAGAGCATGGGACCAGTTTTTCTCCTAAGACTATTGACTTGTGTTTCCTCTCAGATTACATGCTGAAGAGCAAAGTAAAACTAGTTCTGTCTTTATCAAGTATATCAATAAAAAGTGGAATGGGGAAACGGCTCCTAGCAAAATTTTCCTTCTTCTGCATAGATCATTATTTAACTTTCCTGTGATATTTGTAAACTTTTTGATAAAGGAGTTATTTTTGGAAGTCTTTAATGAATGAAATAAGTCTGTGTGATTATTGAGATGATTGCTATTTTTCACAAATATTTATTACAGTAGTTTAGAAATAACTATTCTAACCATCTCAAATTATATAGGATCCTTATTTCTGAAATAAAGTCCTAGTGAGAAAAAAAAGAGATATATAACAGAAGTACAAGGAAAAAAAACTTAGACTATTTTATATTGGAATATAGATGTGAAAATTGTAAATAAAATAATAAAAGCTGAATCCAGCTGCATTAAAAATACATCGTGACCAAGTACAGTTCAGGATGGATTTACTTTGGAAAAATTAGTAGATTTACTATGCCTCATTAATGAGCCAAAGGAGGAAAGTACTCATTATTTTCCCAAAAAATGAAAAAGTATTTAATTGCAATCAATACTCATTTGTGATTTTGGAAAAAAAGCTAAAACTAAACCAAACAGTGAATTTTTAACATGATAAAGGGTATTTTTCAAAAAAAACCTCAGCAGGAATTGTACTTAATGGAGAATCTTTAAATGTATTCCTTTAAAAATATGAACAAGAAAAGAGCGCCTACTTTCATCACTTCTGTTTAACATAGTATCAGCAGAACTGCTGACAAGATAAAATGATGTTCAAGTGGCAGATTCTGCAGCTTGGTGGCCCAAACGCTCTTTCCCAACCACACAGGATGAGCACCTGCCGCTGATTTTCCCCTGCCCCGTTGCAGCTGGGGAGGACGTGTGAGGCAGATGTAGCTGGTAAAACCTACAATTAAGTGTCTGGGGTCCCTGGGGAAGCTTTCGACCCTGCTAAACGGAGGGTTTCCCTCTTGTCCTGCCCGGGCTGGGGGCCTGGATCCCGGAGCTTCTGCTGCCACCGGAGGCTTACAGGATGCCGAGCCAGCATCACGGGCGCGCGCGAGGGGCAAGGTGGGCTGCTCCTCAGCCCTGACCTGCTGGTGTCCTGAACTCTGTCCCTGGCTGTTTAAGCTATTTCCACCTGGATGTAAAGTCTAAGAAACCATTGCTGAACACAAGGTCCTGAAGGTGCTTCCCTACATTTTCTTCTAGGAGTTTGATAGGTCTATCCCTTATATTAAGGTCTTTGATTTATTTTGAATTGATTTTTGTATGTGGTGAAAGTAGGGGTCCTCCTTTTTTGTTTTTATTTTTTACAAATGGAGATCCAGTTTCCCAGCACTATTTGTTGAAGAGACTATTCTTTCCTAATTGAGTGGTCTTTGCCACCTTGTCAAAAATTAGTTGGCCATAAATGTGAGGGTTGATTTCTGAGCTCTCAATTCGATTCCATTGGTCTATTACGTCTGTCCTTGTGCCAGTACCATGCTGTGTATTTATTTTATTTTATTTATTTTATTATTTTATTTTATATTTTATTTCTATTATTTTTAAGTACTGGGGGACTCTGTTATAAATTTTAAGATCGGGAAATGCGACTCTTCCAACTTCATTCTTCTTTTTCAAGATGGCTTTGGCTGTTCGGGGCCTCTTACTGTTCCATGTAAATTTGACATTTGGGGAGCAGATGTAGTTCAAGTGGTTGAGTGCCTGCTTCCCATGTATGAGGTCCCGGGTTCGATCCCTGGTACCTCCTAAAAACAAAACCAACAAACAAATGAAAAAAAAAACAACACCTCTCATTGGGAAGCAGATGTAGCTCAGTGGTTGAGTGCTTACTTCCCATGTATGAGGTCCTGGGTTCAAACCCCAGTTCCTCCCAAAAAATAATGATAATTTATATTTGACAATTGGCTATTTCATTTCTTCAAAGAAGGCTTTTGGAATTTTAATTGGGATTACATTGAATCTATAAATTGCTTTGGATAGTATTTATCTTAATGATGTCTTCCAGCCCATGAGCACTGAAAGTCCTTCCATTTATTTAGGTCTTATTTAGTTTCTTTTTGCAATGTTTTGTAGTTTTCTGTGTACAACTCCTCTATACCCTTGGTTAGATTTATTCCTAGATATTTGATTCTTTTGTTTGCTATTGTGAATGGAATTTTTTTCTTGTTTTCTTCTTCTGATTGTTCATTGCTTGTATATAGAAACACTACTGAGTTTTGCATGTTGATCTTGTACCCTGCCACTTTGCTGAATTCATTTATTGGTTCTAGGAGCTTTGTAGTGGACTTTTCAGGATTTTCTGTATAAAGGATCATGTCATCTGCAAATAGGGAAAGTTTTACTTCTTCCTTTCCAATTCGGATGCTTTTTATTTCTTTATCTTGCCTACTTGCTCTGGCAAGAACTTCCAGTACAATGTTGAATAACAGTGATGACTGTGGACATCCTTGTCTTGTTCCTTGTGGTACAGGGAAAGCTTACAGTCTTTCACCATTAAGTAAGATGTTAACTGTGGGCTTTTCATATATGCCCTCATCATGTTGAGGCTATTCAGGACCTCTTTCCTTTCCAAATAAAGTTGCTGATTGACTTTTCTATATCTGTAAAGTAGGCTGTTGGAATTTTGATTGGTATTGCATTGAATCTATAAATCAGTTTGGGTAGGATTGACATCTTCATAATATTTAGACTTCCAATCCATGAATATGAGGTATCTTTCCATTATTTGGGTCTTCTTTGATTTCTTTTAGCATTGTTTTGTACTTTTCTGATTAAATGTCCTTTACAACTTTGGTTAAATAAATTCCTAGGTATTTGTGTCTTTTTGTTGCTATTGTAAATGGATTTTTTATTCTTGATTTCTTCTTCAGATTGTTAAATACTAGCATACATAAACATTACTGATTTTTGTGTGTTGATCTTGTATCCTGCCACTTTGCTGAACTCATTAATTAGCTCACATAGTTTTATTATGGACATTTTGGAATTTTCTAAATATAGGATCATGTCATCTGTGAATAGTGAGAGTTTTACTTCCTCTTTTCCTATTTGGATGCATTTTATTATTTCTTTTTCTTGTCTAATTGCTCTAGCTAGAACTTCTACTACAATGTTGAATAACAATGGTGACAGTGGGCATCCTTGTCTTGTTCCCAATCTTAGAGGGAAAAAGATTTCAATCTTTCCCCATTGAGTTTGATGTTGGCTGTAGGTTTTTCATATATGCCCTTTATCATATTGAGGAACTTTCCTTCTATTCCTAACTTTTGAAGTGTTTTTATCAAGAAAGGGAGCTGGATTTTGTTGAATGCCTTTTCTGCATTGATCAGTATGATCGTATGGTTTTTTCCCTTCAATTTTTTAATGTGGTATATTAAATTAATTGATTTCTTGTGTTGAACCATCCTTGAATACCAGGAATAAATCACACTTGATCGTGGTGTATAATATTTTTAATATGCTGTTAGATATGATTTGCAAGTGTTTTGTTGAGTGTTATGGCCTCTTTGTTTATTTGAGAGATTGTTCTGTAATTTTCTTTTCTCATAGTATCTTTATCTGGCTTTGGTATTAGGGTGATGTTGGCTTCATAAAACGTGTTTGGTAATTTCCCCTCCACTTCAATTTTTTTGGAAGAGTTTAAATTAATTTGGTATTAATTCTTCTCGAAATGCTTGGTAGAATTCACCTGTGAAGCCATATGGTTCTGGACTTTTCTTTGTTGGGAGTTTATTTTTTTATTTTTTTTAGGGGGTACTGGGCCTTGAACTTGGGACCTCGTACATGGTAAGCAGGCACTCAACCACTGAGCTACACCTGCTTGTTGGGAGATTTTTTATGAATGATTCAGTCTCTTTAAATGTGATTGGTTTGTTGAGTTCCTGTATTTCTTGTAGAGTCAATGTAGGTTGTTTGTGCATTTCTAGGAATTTGTCCATTTCATCTAGGTTGTCCAATTTGTTGGCACACAGTTTCTCCTAATATCCTCTTATGATCCTTTTTATTTCTGTGGGGTCAGTTGTAATGTCCCCTCTTTCATTTCTGATTTTATTTATTTGCATCTTCTTTCTTTCTTTTCTTTGTTAGTCTAGCTAAGGGTTTGTCAATTTTATCGATCATCTCAAAGAACCAGCCTTTGGTTTTGTTGATTTTCTCTATTGTTTTTTTTTTTTTT
>JAQZBX010111960.1:0-10240 GCA_029593785.1 Cabassous unicinctus
TTTTTTTTTTGGCACTCTCCCTGTTACTGCAAATCTTTAACTGTTTTCTGGAGCTTGTAGAAAGAATTCTGTGTCACTTTTTGCTTGTACAAAACTCCTGTCAGGAGACAGAACACAGGAGTATCTTATATGCCATTTGGTGTATTATGTTACTGTTCTTTATATTCAGTATGATTTATATGCATAAAATTGAACCTTTGGTGTGCTGTTAACATTTCTTTGACAAAGTGTACAGTCATGTAACTACTACCACATTCAATGTATAGCTCACCCAAATAGTTCTCTTGTACTCCATTGCAGTCAATACTTTCTACCTTCCCAAACACTAGCAAGCACTTAGATGTTTTCTGTCTCTGTTGTTTTTCCCTTGCCAGAATTTTAAAAAAAGGAAATCATATATTAAATTGTGTTTGAAAACTGGCTTTTTCACTTAATATAATTCATTTAAGATTCATTTGTATTGTGTAACTATTTCTTTCCTTTATATTGCCTAGTGGAATTCCTTGACCATGATGTATCACAGTTTCTTTATCCATTTACTATTTGAAGGATGTTTGGGTAATTTGGTGTTTTTGTTGATTAAAGATACTAAAAAACATTTGTAAAAAGTTTTTCCCTTGAACATAGGTTTTAATATCACTAAGGTAAATTCATAGTACTTGAATCATTGGTTATATGGTAAGCATATTTTCACTTTCCAAGAAAACTCAGTTTTTTGAAATGGATCTGTAATATCTTGAAGTATATTGCCATAAATCTGTATGATATTACCCTTTGTTCTGTATCTTTTCCATTACTTGATATTGTTTATTTGATTTTTAAAAATTTCACTATTTTAACAGGTTTTTAGTGTTGTCTCATTGTACTTTTAGTTTACATGCACTGAAGACTGATGATATTGAGCATCCTTTCATATTCTTATTTTCTCTAACCGTATGTGTGTATGCAAACATCTTGACTTTCTTAAAAATAAGGTTCTAGTTTTCTTATGAGTGAATTTTTAATGCTTTATTTTATGTACATAAATTATATTGGATATAAAATTTGCCAGTTTTTTTTTCATTCTGGGACTGGTCTTTTTATTGTTTTATTATTGTCTAAGAGTGGAAAGTATATTTTGATCCATACAAAATTTTGAGTTTGTTCTATTATGGTCATGCTTTTGATGTTTTATCTAAGAAATAATCACCAAACATATATACTCACATATGCTCTGTGTGTGTGTGTATGTGTGTGTATGGGTGTGTGTGAGGTACTGGGATAAAGTATTGAACCCAGGACCTCATATGTGGGAAGCCACTGCTCAACTACTCAGCAACATTAGCTCCCCTGAGTTGGTTATTCCATTTGTTTACATGTTGTTTGTTTATTTGTTTTTAGGAGATACTGGGAACCAAACCCAGGACCTCCCATGTGGGAAGCAGGTACTTAAACACTTGAGCAACATCTGCTCCCCTCACATATGTTTTCAAACAGATTTATTAAGATATAATTTTAATACTATACAGTTCATCCTTTTAAAATGTAGAATTTTTCTTTATTATAGTCAGACATATATACAAAAATCACTATGGTCTATTTTAGAACATTTTTATCATCTTGAGAAAGAAACACTATATACTTTACCTATCGCCCCTCTCTGCCCATTGCCCCAAAATCCTAAGGAACCATTAATCTCCTTTCTATCTCTATAGAGTTTCCTATTCTGTACTATCATATTAATTGAATCATAAAATTCATTCTTTTTTCTGTTCACACATAAAGGTTTTTATTCTTTTTCTTTTTTGTTTAGCTACAGGGCTGAGGATTGAACCAGGGACTTTGTATGTGAAAAGTTGGAACACAACCACTAAGCCACATTGGCTCCCCTTAGTTGCTTTCTTTGTTTGTTGTTTGTTTTTTTTCTTTTTAGGAAGCACTAGGAAATGAACCAGTAACCTCCCATGTGGGAAGCACTTAAAGTTTTGATGGTTTATCGAAGTTGAAGTATATATCAGTACTTCATTCATTCTTATGCGCTGAATAATATTCCATTGTGTCATTGTATAGCTATACTACAGGTTTTTATTAATAACTCTTTTCTTAGGGAAATTGCAGGTATACAGAAATATCATGCATAAAATACATTAAATACATAATTCCCATAAACCACCCTATTATTAACACCCTACTAGTGAGGTACATTTGTTATAATTTTATAACATTTATAATAATTGTACTATAAACTATAGTTGACCATTTAAAAATGGGTTCATTGTGTTGTACAATGTTATGATTTTTCTTTTAATTTTTAGTCTCAACATATATAGGACCTAAAATTTCCTCTTTTAACCACATTCACATATATCATTCACTGCTGTTAAATACATTCACAATGTGTTATGTTCACCACCATTCATTACCAAAACTTTACAATCAAACTCAATAGAAATCCTGTACAATTTAAGCATTAACTCACTATTACCTACACTTACCCCAGCCTATGGCAACCTGTATTCAAGAGTCTGACTTTAGGAGTTTACTTTCCTTATTATTTCATATCAGTGACATATGATATTTGTCCTTTTGTGTCTGGCTTATTTCATCCATGTTGCATGAGTCAGAACTTCATTTATTTTTAATGCTAAATAATATTCCATTGTACATATATACTACATTTTGTTTATCCATTGGTTGACAGACATTTGAGTTGATTTCATCTTTTGCCAATTGTGAATAATACCGCTACTGCTAGGAACATTGGTGCGAATGTATGTTTTCAAGTCCGTGATTTGAATTCTTTTTATACCACAGTTTTTGTTTTTGTTTTTGTTTTTTTTTAAAAGATTTATTTATTTTTATTTATTTATCCCCCCCTTGCTGCTTGTGCTGCTGTGTCCATTCGCTGCGTGTTTTCTCTGTGTCTGTTTATCTCCCCTTTGCTGTGAGGTCTTGCCGCATCAGCCCACGGCACTGCGAGCTGGCCTGCCCTCACAAGGAGGTGCCGGGAAGCGAACCCGGGGCCTCTCATATGGTAAACAGGTGCTCTATTCATTGCGCCACACCCACTTCCTGCCATGAGGTTGCTGCATCAGCCCACCTCAATGCTCAGGCCGGTGTGTCCTCACAAGGAGGCCTCGGGACACGAACCCAGGCCTCCCATATGGTAAACGGGGGCTCTATCCACTGAGCCACACCCGCTTCCCTATACCACAGTTTTTAATCCATTCATCTGTTGATGGACATTAGGTTTGCTTTCAACTTTTGGCTATTATCAGTAATGCTACTATAAAGACTTGTAGTCAAGGTTTTTTGTGGGGCTTATATTTTCATTTCTCTTTTGTATATACCTAGGACTGGAATTTCTGGATCCTATGGTAATTCTATGCTTAATCATTAGAACAATGGCCAGAATATTTCTCCTCATGTCCACATCATTTTACATTCCCAGCAACAGTGAATAAGTGTTCTCATTTCTTCCACATCCTAAAGAAACAACTTTTGAATATTATGTTTTATTGTAGCCATCCTGGTGTGTGTAGAGAAGTACTATATTATGTTTTTTAAAACTTTTAAAGGAAAAGTTGTAGGTTTATCAAAGTCATGTAAAAATACAGAGTTTCTATATACCCCACTATCATTAACATTTCTCATTACAATGGTATCTTTGTTGTAACTGATGAAAGAATATTTATTTGTACTGTTAACATAGTAAACAGTTTACATTAGGATGTATTTTTCCCTACATAGCACCCTATAATAAAACCTTGAATTAGTGTGGTACATTTATTATTTTCATGAAAGAACATTCTTATAATTGTCCTATTAACTATTTACCACTATGTTGCTGAATTCACTTATTAGCTCAAGAAGCTTTGTTGTAGATTCTTCATGACTATCTATGTAAAGGTTAATATCAGCTGGAAATAGTGAAAGTTTCATTTTTTCCTTTCCAATTTTGATGACTTTTATTTATTTTCCTTATCAAACTGTTCTTCCTAAAACTTTTCGAATACAGAATTGATCAACAGTGGTGAAAATTGACATCTTTATCTTGTTCCAGATCTTAGAGGGAGAGCTTTATGACTTTTGCTCTTGACCTTGATGTCTGCTGTGGGTTTTCATATATGCCATTTATCAGGTTGAGTAAATTCCCTTCTATTCCTATTTTCTAAGTGTTTTATTTTTTATAAAGAAAGGATGCCAGATTTTGCCAAATGCCTTTTGTGCACCAATTGAGATTATCACGTGTTTTTCCCCCTTCATTTTGTTAATGGGGTGTATCACATTGATTTTCTTCACTTTATTTTTTATTTTTAAAGAAGTTTTATATTACATAAATGTTAAATAAAAAATATAAGGGATTCCTATCTGTCTCATTCTCTCCCCTTCCCACAATTTCACACATCCTTCATTAGTGTGGTACATTTGTTACAATTGATGAACCCATATTGAAGCATTGCTATTAACCATGGACTACAGTTTATATTATACTTTACACTTTGTTCTGCACAATTTTGTAATTTATGACAAAATATGCAGTGGCCTGTATTTGTTACTGCAATGTCATGCAGGACAACTCCAATGTCCCCAAAATGTACCCATACTATACCTATTCTTCCCTCTCCCATCCCACAGAACCTCTGGTAGCCACTGCCTTTACGTTAATGATATGAAGTCTTCCACTGCTAGAGTAATAATAAATCTAAAGTAGAATAATAATAAGTCTACTTTAGTCCATTGTTCGTTCCCCAATCTTGAGGTTTTTGGGATGGTGATGTCTATTCTGCCTCTAATTGAGAGGGAGCTTAGATCCCATCAGGCATATGGATGGAGTTATCTTGCTTGTAATTACAGATGCTCTCTGTTCCTTGGGATGAGCATTGTTCATCATCATCACCTTGTTAGTTGTCCTGGGTGAGTCCAATGAACTAGAGAGTAGGTGTTGCAACTTTCCTGAAATTCAGTGCTAAACAGGCACACGGACTGACCAAATATTTAAGTCTTTGGGAAATATATTTATCAAATGTAGTGTTAATTATGGGTTTAAATAAAAGAGGCAGAAGACCTATTTGTAGAGAGCCTATAAATGAGTCTAACTCTGTTACACTGGGGAGAATAAATTCCAAAGTAAGACCCACTGATGGTGCAGAATTACTGAGCTGTCTTCCCATCTTATAGTTTCTGGATATCTCTAGAGCCCTCAAGAGCACCACTATTTGAGGCCCTGTTTACTGTGGCAGTCAATCAGATCCTGCTGAGACTTCCATAAACATAACCTCTGGAATGATCCCCCAACACACTTTGAAATCTCTTAGCCATAAAATCTTACTTTTCTTTACACTTTTCCCCTTTTGATCAAGGTCTTTTTCAAGATGCATTCGAGGTGATGTTTGGTAATAATCCCTTGGTTCCAGGGAGGATCATCCCTAGGAGTCATGTCCCATGCCAGGGATAAGGTAATGTGTTTATATGATGAGTTTGGCTTAGACAGAGGCCATATATGGGCAACAAGAAGGCTTTCAGGAGGTAAATCTTAGGCAGTATATAATACTAGATAAGTTTCAATTTCACAAGAAAATGTTCATAAGTACAATCATCAATGTCAATGGCCTGATATAATGGTCTGTCTTCATTCACTAGACATTTCTCTTGCACTTGAGGGATTTTTGATGTCCTGTTAGGGGATCTAGCAGAACTTCCCAGGATGGGAATACAATATTCTTTTGGTTATTGTGTGGATCTCTACCCACTGAGATAATGTCCCATGAACACTTGAACATATTCATGTGTTTTATAGGCATGGCCCCAAGTGAACCCCTTCCCATGTGTCCCAACATCACTGAATCCCTGTATCCATGATCCTCCCCTGCCACTGCTGTGTCCATTCTATGATCCAACACCTCTCCAAAAATGAAGCCAACAAAATAACTGAATAAAATGAATAAGAAAATGAAATAATTGAAAAAATAACCAATAAAATACAAAAAATTTAAAACAGTATGAAAAAAATAGCAAAAAAAATTTAGACATTGTTTCTTTCACCACTGTAAGATCTCTTGCCATGTATGTACAGTGATATTTTCTTCCATGTATTCCATCCAGTGTCTTATTTTTTTCATTTTATCTGCACAGGAGCTTTAGGATTCAGAACAGTCACATAGATAACAGAGGTGTGTCCCATATACACAATGCCCTTTCCCCTTTCACCTCTCCCTTATTAATAACATTTTACATGTGGATGGTGCATTTGTTAAAATTGATGCAATTGATATGCAAATATTGAAGGATTGCTACTAACCATGGTCAATGATTTGCATTATCATTTATAGTTTGGATAGTACACTTTAATAGGTTTTGAAAAAATTTGAAGTGGGCTATATCCATTATTGCAAGATCATACTGAAAAATTATAAAGCCCTAAAAACACCCTATATTCCATCTATTCTATCCTTCTCTCCCCTTCCCAATGGAACTTATGGTAATTACTAAGTTTCAATTTGTGAAAAATAAAATTCATAGTTACTTGCAATAAAATTCATAGGGCTTGACATATTGGTCTGTTTTCTTTTATTAAGCACTGTCTTTCTTCTAAAGGAATTCTTGTCCCTCTAATTGAGAACACAGCAGGACTCCCTAGGATAAGGGTTCAATATTTAATTGTTTATTGTGTGGGTCTCTACCCAATGATACAACATACTATGACAAAGTGAACACTTAGATATTCCATAAGAGACTGCTCTGGTGCACACTATCCTGTATACCCCCCACAGCTGACATGCTACACCAGTAACCCTCCCCTGCCATATTTGCCAAAAGTATATTTCCAACATTATATGTTTAACCAGAGACCTGCAAATCACCAGAATTCATCTGCTCCTTTCCTCAACCCTCACCCCAGGCCCATGGATAGTCCAACACAAACCCCCACACTACTTCCCCTCACAGACCAGCCCCACTGAACCCAATCATGTCACTGTACCAGTGTCATGTCCATCCATTGACCAATTCCACCCTTCCACCTTATCATAGATTTTGCACTTATGGACATTGGCTCACAATCCTCTCTTCCCTTTCTGTCTTCTGTAAACCTATTTTCCAGTCTCTAGCTCTGTGAGTCTGCTCAATTTGCTTAATTCATATAAATGAGATCATGTAATATTTGTCCTTCAGTGCCTGGCTTACTTCACTCAATGTAAGGTCATCAACATTCATCCATGTTCTCCCATGTGTTAATACTACATTCCTTCTTACAGCTGAGTAATATTCCATTGTATATATATATATTACAATGTGCTTATCCATTAATCTGTTGTTTACCATTTGAGTGGCTTCCAACTTTTAGCAATAGTGAATAATGCCACTATAAACATTGGTGTGCATATATCTATTTGTGTCCCTGCTTTCAATTCTTCTGGGTATATATCCAACAATGGGATTGCCAGAGCATATGGCAGTTCTGAGGAACTGCTAAACTGTCCTCTGCAATGGCTGTACCATTCTACATTCCCACCAGCAGTGGATAAGTATTCCCTTTCCTCCACATCCTAGCCAACCCTTGTAGTCCTCTGTTTTTTCAATAGCTGCCAGTCTAATGGGTGTAAGATGATATCTCACTGTAGTTTTGATTTTCATTTCCCTAATAGCTAGTGATGTTGAGAATCTTTTCATGTGCTTTTTAGCCATTTGTATTTCTTTGGAGAAGTGTCTATTAAAATCTCTTTCCCATTTTTTTAAAAATGGATTGTTTGTCTTTTTATTTTTAAGGTGTAGGTTTTCTTTATATATGCTGGATATTAGCCCTCTATTAGATAGCTGTTTATCAAATATATTCTCCCATTGCATATGCTGCCTGTTCACTTTCTTAACAAACTCCTTTGAAGCACAAAAGATTTTTTTTTATTTTGAGGAGGTCCCATTTACTTTTTCTTTTATTGCTCATGCTTTGAATGTAAAGTTTATGAAACCATTTCCTACTATAAGATCTCATAGATGCTTCCCTTTATTATCTTCTAGGAGCTTTATGGACTTGGCTCTTATATTTAGACCTTTGATCCATCTTGAGTTAATTTTTGTATAAGGTGTGAGATGGTGGTCCACTCTCATTCTTTTAGATATGGCAATCCAGTTCTCTAAGCACTATTTGTTGAAAGGCCATTCTCTCCCAATTGAGTGGGCTTGATGACCTTTTTGAATATCCATTGACTGTATATGTGAGAATCTATATCCAAACTCACAATTTGGTTCCATTGTTTAGTATGTCTATCCTTGTGTCAATACAACATAGTTTTGACCACTGTAGCTTTGAAGTATGCTTTAAAGTTAGGCAATGTGATTCCTTCAATTTTGTTTTTCTTTTTCAATATATATTTGGCTATTTGGGGCCCTTTGCCCTTCCCAATAAATTTTATATTTAGCTTTTCCAATTCATTAAAAAACACATAATTTTTATTGGGATTGCATTCAATCTGTACATCAATTTAGGTTGGACAGATATCTTAGTGATGTTTAGTTTTCCTATCCATGAACAGGGAATATGCTTCCATTTATTTAGGTCTTCTTTGAAATCCTTTAACAAAGTTGTATAGTTTTCTGTATACACACTTGTAGTTTTCAAGTCCTTTACATCTTTAGTTAAGTTTATTGCTAGGTATTTGATTCTTTTTGCTGCTATTGTAAATGGAAAATTTTTTCTCGCGTTCCCCCTCAGATTCCTCATTATTGGTGTACATAAATGTTACTTTTATTGCACTTGGTCTTATATCCTGCCACTTTACTGAACTTAGTTATCAGCTCTAGAAGATTTGTTGTAGATTTCTCAGAGCTTTCTACTATGTATAGGATCATGTCATCTGCAAAGGGAAATTTTTACTCCTTCCTTTCCAATTTGTATGCCTTTTAGTTCTTTTTCATGCCTAAGTCTTTGAGCAAGTACTTCTAACACAATGGTAAATAATAGCAGTGATGGTGGACATCCTTGTCTTGTTCCAGATCTTAAAGGGAAAGCTTTTAGGATTTCACCATTTAATATGATGTTAGCTGTGGGTTTTTCACATATACCTTTTATCACATTAAGGACATTTCTTTCTGTTCCTAACTTTTGAAGTGTTTTTTTTTTTTTTAAAGAAAGTTTGTTCTATTTTATTAAATGACTTTCCCGCATTGAGTCAAAGTTGCTCTAAAGAGACTCAGACCTGACTCCCTATGCTGCAGTTTTACTCTTGCTTAAATACCTGTTAGTTCCTAGCATTTGCTTTGATTATACATTAGCCTTTATGCATATGGATGAACATACATAGCTAGCTATGTAATTGTATGATTATTATGTTCAAGAAATCACATTTGCACATACATGGTATAATCAAAAAAGAGGGCAGATAACTACACACATTGATGGGAATTTTACTATATTAGTTAAGCAAGTTGAAGTGAGGACAGCAAGTCAATTTTTCTGCACAGGTCCAGCCAACCAGTTGAAGCTGCTTTTCATACGTCATTTCTTCAACATCATATTCTCAACCACAAGAAAGGAATTTGGCACCAAGAGAAGGTTCCTTTTCATCAACATCTAATTTACATATAATTCTTTCCTTTATATCTTAGCAGGAAGGAGAGAAACAAGTTACTTTCAGATATTTGGTCATCCTACATCCATCAAGTGGATGACGTTGGAAAAGAACAAAAGAAGAAATAAGTAAAACCATTTTAAATGAGTAGAAAATATAATAAAGCTAAGGAAACTGAACCAAAACTAATAAAAATCAATGTTACTAGTAAAATAACAAAGTGAATGATATAAAAATAATTTTATAATTTAACTCAATAAAAATTTCAATAAGGAAAACTCAAGTTTTGGAATTCTCACTCTTTGTATGGATAAAGAAATTTAACAATAAAAATTCTTTAATAAATTTCCTTCACACTCTATGTAATTCAAAGATAAATATTTACCCTCTGGAATCCCCCCCAAAATAAAAAAGAATCACAAGTCAAATATGGGAACAAGTTTCCCCACCTGGATGAGATACTGGTGAATGCCTACAAAGCCTTTGGGGAATCCAATTATGACTTATGATATTATAAACACATAAATTCTTTCTCAATCATGGCAAGAGATAGATTTAGAAAATTCTTGCATGTAGGTGCTATACATAGATAAACAAAAATAATTTATTTGGTTAAATTCTGTCTGTGATAATGACATATTAAGTGAAGGAAGTCAAAGCAAACTCATTTCAAAGTGGACTCCAATATGGAGTCA
>JAQZBX010111961.1:0-10239 GCA_029593785.1 Cabassous unicinctus
AAAAAAAAAAAAAAGTAAAAAGCTGTTACAAGAGAAAAAGAAGGACACTATATATTAATAAAATGGTCAATCCACCAAGAAGAAATAACAGTCATAAATATTTATGCACCTAACCATGATGCTCCAAAACACATGAGGCAAATACTGGCAAAACTGAAGGGACACCTCTACAATAATAGTGGGAGATTTCAATACACCACTCTCAGCATTGGATAGAACATCTAGACAGAGGATCAATAAGGAAAGAGAGAACGTGAATAATATGCTAAATGAACTAGACCTAACGGACATGTACAGAACATTGCACTCCAAAACAGCAGGATATGCATTATTCTCAACTGCTCATGGAACATGCTCCAGGATAGATTACATGTTGGATCACAAAACAGGCCTCAATAAATTTTAAAAGATTGAAATTATACAAAGCACTTTCTCTGACCATAATGGAATGAAGGTGGAGATCAATAACAGGCAGAGAACTAGAAAATTCACAAATATATGGAGGTTAAACAACACACTCCTAAACAATCAGTGGGTCAAAGAAGAAATTGCAAGAGAAATCAGTAAATATCTTGAGATGAATGACAGCAAGAACTCAACATATCAAAACATATGGGATGCAGCAAAGGCAGAGCTGATAGGGAAATTTATAGGCCTAAATGCCTACATTTAAAAAGAAGAAAGAGCTAAAATCAAAGACCTAACCTCATACCTGAGGAACTAGAAAAAATAACAAACTAATCCCAAAGCAAGCAGAAGGAAAGAAATAACAAAGATCAGAGCAGAAACAAATGAAATTGAGAATAAATAAATAATAGGGAGAATTAACAAAAGCAAAAGTTGGTTCTTTGAGAAGATCAATGAAATTGACAAAACTTTAGCTAGACTGACAAAGAAAAAAAGAGAAGATGCAAATAAATAAAATCAGAAATGACAGTGGGGACCTCACTACTGACCCCACAGAAACAAAAAGGAGCATAAGAGGATATAATGTACAACTGTATGCCAACAAATTAGACAACTTAGATGAATTGGACAAATTCCTAGAAACACACAATCAACCAACACTGACTCTAGAAGAAATAGAAAACCTCAACAGACCAATTACAAATAAGGAGATTGAATTATTCATCAAAAACCTCCCAACAAAGCAAAGCCCAGAACCACATGGCTTCACAGGTGACTTTAACAAATTATTCCAAAAAGAATTAATACCAAACCTGCTCAAACTCTTCCAAAAAACTGAAGAGGAGGGAACACTACCTAACTCATTCTATGAAGCCAATAGTTTCCTAATATCAAAACCTGATAAAGATACTACAAGAAAATAAAATTACAGGCCAATTTCTCTAAAGAATATAGATGCAAAGGTCCTCAACGAATTACTTGGAAATATAAGGCAACAACATATCAAAAGATTTATACACCACGATCGAGTGGGTTTTATCCCAGGCATGCAAGGGTGGTCCAGCACAAGAAAATCAATTAATGTTGCACACCATATTAACAAATGAAAGGGGAAAACCATATGATCATAGAGAATGGAAAGTTGAGGGTTAAATTCTGCAGAATTAGTAAAAATGGTGTGTGTTAATCTATGGAAATGAATAGAAAAGGTGAAAGCCCAACATAATGTCTGTAACTAGCAGTACTATTACATGGGTATGACAGTGGTTGAAAGGGAAAGTCTAAGGTCATGTATATTACTAAAAGGAAAGATAAAAAAATGTAACATGGAACTGTATAGCATAGTAAAACCACATGTGAAATATGGATATGGGTAAAATTGCATATATAAGACTGTTTTTCTTTGAAATTGAACAAATATATGTTAATGCTACAAGATGTTAATATCAGACAAAAAAAATGCTAAGTGAAAGAAACCAGACACAAAGTACTACATATTGTATGATTCCATTTATATAAAATGTAAATATAAATCAATTTATAATGATGAAGTTAGATTAGTGGTTATGTAGGGCTGGGAAAGGACTGCTAAGGGGTGTGGAGTTTTTCTTTTGGAGTAATGACATTGTTCTAAAATTTTTTGTGGTGATGAATGCACAACATTGTGATTATACTAAAAGCCATTGATTATACACTCTGGATAGATCATATGGTATATGAATATATGTCAATAAAACTGCTTAATAAATAATTGTGCAAGAATAGCCAGCAATAGCAGCTATGTACAGCAGGAGAAGCATAGAGAGATTGAGCGATGAAAAATTTTCTTGCTTATTTTTTGTCTGTTATTATTATTGAAATAAAAGAGTTCTAACTAAAAAAAATGATAGGAATAGAAGGAAACTTCCTCAACATGATTAACCCATAGCTAACATCATACTCAACAGTGAAAGACTAAAAGCTTACACTCTATGATGTGGAACAAGAAAAGAATGTCCACTGTCACCACTGTTATTCAACATTGTGCTAGAAGTTCTAGCTAGAGCAGTTAGGCTAGAAATAGAAATAAAAGACATCCAATTTGGAAAGGAAAAAGTAAAACTTTCACTATTTGTAGATGATATCATCCTATATATAGCAAGTACCAAAAAAAAAAATCTACAACTAAGCTACTAGAGCTAGTAAAAGATTTCAGCAAAGTGGTGGGATACAAGATCAACAGGCAAAAATCAGTAGTGTTTTTATACATGAATAAAGAGCAAACTGAGAAGGAACTTAAGAAAAAATTCCATTTATAATAGCAACAAAAGAATCAAATACCTAGGAATAAATTTAATCGATGATGTATAGGACCTGTACACAGAAAACTACAAAATTTTGCTTAAAATAATCAAAGAAGACCTAAATAAATGGAAGGACATTTTGTGTTCATGAATTGGAATACTAAATATCATTAAGATGTCAGTTCTACCCAAATTGATTTACAGATTCAAAGCAATCCCAAACAAAATTCCAACAGCCTCCTTTGCAGAATTGCAAAAGCCAATTATAAAATTTATTTGGGAGGGTAAGCAGTCCTGAATAGCCAAAAACACCTTGAAAAAGAAAAAAGTTGGAGGACTCATACTTCCTGACTTTAAAGCACATTACAAAGCTCCAAGGGACAAAATAGCATGGTACTGGCATAAAGATAAATATACTAACCAATAGAATGCAACTGAGAGTTCAAAAATAGACCCTCACATCTATGGTCAATTGATATTTGACAAGGCTGCCATGTTTACCCAACAAATGGTGCTGGGAGAATTGGATATTCACATCCAATAGAATGAAAGAGGACAACTACTTCACACTTTATACAAAAGTTAACTCAAAATGGATCAAAACTTAAATATAAGAGCCAGGACCATAAAATTCCTAGAAGAAAATGTAGGGAAGCATCTTTGGGATATTGTAGTAGCAATGGCTTCTTAGACTTTACACCCAAAGCATAAGCAATGAAATAAAAATAGATAAATGGGACCTCTCAAAATTAAAAAAAAAACTTCTGTGATTCAAAGGGCTTTATCACAAAAGCAAAAAGACAATCTAATCAATGGAGAAAATATTTGGAAACAACATATCTGATAATGGTTTAATATCCAATAATATATAAAGAAATCCTACAGCTCAACAATTTAAAAAAAAAACTGAATTAAAAAATGGGCAAAAGACTTGAATAGATATTTTTCCAGGAAGGAAATACAAATGGCAAAAAAAAAACACATGAAAAGATGCTCAACATCACTAACTATTAGGGAAATGCAAAATAAAACCATTATGAGATATCATTTCATACCTACTAGATGACCACTATTTAAAAATAAAAAACAAAAAAAACGGAAAACTAAAAGTGTTGGAGAGGATGTGAAGAGGCACACTCATTCAATTCTTTTGGGAATGTAAAATGTTGCAGCCACTGTGGAAAGATAGTTTGGCAGTTCTTCCAGAAGCTAAGTATAGAACAGTCATCCCAGTACTAGGTATATATTTATCCAGAGGAACTGAAAGCAGGGATGTGAATAGACATTTACACACCAATGTTCATAGCAGCTTTATTCACATTTGCCAAAATATGGAAGCAACCCAAATGTCCATCAACCAATGAATGGATAAGCAAATTGTTGTATGTACATACAATTGAATATTATTCAGTAGTAAGAAGGAATGAAGCCCTGATACCTGTCACAAGATGGATTAACCTGAAGGACATTATATTGCATGAAATTAGCCAGAATCATAAGGACAAATATTGTATGATCTCACTAATATGAACTAAGTATAATAAGCAAACTTTTAAAGTTAGAATTTAGAATATAGGCTACCAGGAGATAGAATGGGAGTAGATAATGGGGAGCTGATGCATTATTTGTGCAGATTTTCTATTTAGGTTGATCATAAATGTTTGGAAATAGAAAGAGGTGATGGTAGCACATTACTGTGAGTATAATTAATAACACTGAAATATGCGAGAGAATGAGGTTGAAAGGAAAAGTTTTAGGTCAGGTATATTACTAGAAGGAAAGTTAGAGGATAAAACATGGGATTATACAAGCCTGTGGTGGAATATGTCTGTAGTGAATAGCACAAATACAAGATTCTTTGTTCATGAACTATAACAAATGTAGGTCACTATTACAGTGTTAATAATAGGGGGTATATGGGAAAATATATCTAATGTAAACCATGGAGAGTTAGTAATATTTCAACAGTTAACAGTAATCTTACTGTGACGTTAACAGTAATGTTTTAATATTCTTTAAATATAAATAAATCTATGGAGACAGAATTAGATTAGAAGTTATGTAGGGCTGGGGAAGGACAGAGGGATTGAGAGGTAACTGCTAAGGGGTATGAATTTTTTCTTTTTGGAGTAATGAAAATGTTCTAAAATTGATTGTGGTGATGAATGCACAACTCTGTGGTTATACCAAAAGCCATTGATTGTATACCTTGGATGGATTGTATGTTATATGAATACATCTCAATAAATAGAATGAAGGAAAAAACCCAATGATTATTTCAATCAATGCAGAAAAGGCAATCAACAAAATCCAGCACCCTTTCTTGATGAAAACACTCAGAAAAATAGGAATAGAAGGGCACTTTCACAACACAATAAAGGCCATTTATGAGAAACCCACAGCTAACATCATACTACAAAGTTTTCCCCCTAATGTTGGAAATGAGTCAATGATGCCTGCTTTCTTCACCACTGCTATTCAATATTGTACTTGAAGTTCTAGCTGAAGCAATTAGGCAGGAAACAGAAATTAAAAGTTTCCAAATTGGAAAGGAAGAAGTAAAACTATCCCTATTTGCAGACCTTATGATCTTATATATAGAAAACCCAAAGGAATCCATAAGAATAATATTGGAGGTAACAGTTCAGCAAAGTGACAGAGTAGAAGATCAACACACAAAAATAGTGTTCTTATACACTGGCAATGGCTGTTCCAAAGAGGACATTAAAAAACAATTCCATTTATAATAGTATCTAAAAAATAAATTATCTAGGAATACATTTAATCAAGGATACAAGACTTGTATATTCAAAACTACAAAATCCTTTGAAAAAGAAGACCTAAATAAATGGCAAGATATCCTGTGCTCATGGATGGGAACAGTTAATATTGTTAAGATGTCAATATCTGGAGAGTGCTGTCACATTCTCTAATGTACCAGCAACTGTACCCCAAGTGCAGGGGCAATAACTGGTGGAGGATGGTCCATTGATGGGCCCTTGATATTGACGACTATGCTTGTGAGACTTTGCTCTTGAAATTGAAACTTAGCCTAGTGTTGTGGGGTGCCTAAGAGTTGCCTCCTGAGAGCCTCCTTGTTGCTCAAATGTGGCCTCTTTCTAGCCAAACTCAGCATATAAATGCATTACCTTCCCCCCAGCATGGGACGTGACTCCTGGGGATGAACCTCCCTGGCACCATGGGATTGCTACCAAGCACCAACTAGCAATGCAACTGGAAAAAGACCTCAAAAAAGGGTGGGGGAAGGTAAAGACAAATGAGTTTATATGGCTAAGAGACTTCAAAGTGAGTCGGGAGGTCATCCCAGAGGTAATACTTATACACATCTCAGTAGGACCTCATAGACTACCAAAGTGGATACTACCTCAAATAATGGGGCTCCTGAGGGCTCTGGAGACACCCAGGTCCTATGTCAGGGCAGATAGCTCCAGAGTTTGGTGCCTTGCCAGCGAACCCTACTTTGGAGTTTGTGCTCCTGAGAGTGACAGAGTTGGACTCAGTTATGGCGTCCCTACACATGGCTCATCTGTCTTTTCTATTTGAACATATTCTTGGTGCTGGAGTTGGAAGGTTTACATCTAAGAGATTTGAATCTTTGGGCTGTCCATGTGCCAGCTAGGTCCTGAGCCTCAGTGGAGTTGCAACACCTACTCTCCAGTTCATTGGACTCACCCAGGACAACTAACAAGAAGGTGAGGATTGACAACCACCATACCAAGGAAACGAGAGAGCCTACAACTGCAAGAAAGAGAGTCCCATCCATTGGCTGTATGGGATCGAAGCCCCCTCTCAATTAGAGGTGGAGTGGACATCACCATCCCAGAATCCTCAGGATTGGGGAATGAACTATGGACTAGAGTGGACTTATTGATATTCTACAATAGACTTGTTGTGATTCTAGCAATGGAAGAAATTATATCATTGATGTGCAGGCAGTGGCCACTGGAGACTCTGGGGGCAGGGGGAGGGAAAGACAGGTGTAATGCAGGGGCTTTTTCAGGACTTGGGAATCATCCCGAATGGCATTGCAATGACAGATACATGCCATTATATATCTTCTCATAGCCTGCAGAATTGTGTGGGAGAGTGTAAACTACATTTTGAACTACGGTCCATGCTCAATGGCAATGCCCCAGGATGTGTTTATCAACTGCAAAGAATGTGCCACACTAATGAAGGATGTTGTTTATGTGGAAGGGTGTGGGAGGTGTGGGGAGTGGGGCATTTGGGAATCCCTATATTTTTTGTGTAACATATGTACAATCTAAGTATCTTTTTAAAAAATTAAAAATATATTTAAATAAAAAAGAAATCATTCTAAATATGTTATTAATTTTTAATTACAATGAACTTTATACTAACTTGACAGAAGAAAAATAGAGACATGAAACTGAAAAAGAAAAAGATGTCAATATTACCCAAAGCAATACACATATTCAATGTAATCCCTAACAAATTTCCAGCAGGCTTTTTGTAGAAATGGAAACCCCAATCCTAAAATTCATATGGAACTTCAAGATGCCCCAAATAGCCAAAACAATCTTGGAAAAGACCAGGATAGAAGGACTAACACTTCCTGATATCAAATTGTACTACAAAGTGACAGTAATCAAAACAGTGTAGAACTGGCATAAAGACAGACAAATAGAAAAATGTAACAGAATCTAAAGTCCAGAAATATACCCACACATCTATGGTTAACTGATTAAAAAAAAGTTTTTTTTTTATTTGGCCAACTGATTCTTGACAGGGGTGCTAAGTACGTGCAGTGGGGAAAGAATAGTCTGCTCAACAAATGGTATTGGAAAACTGGATATACATATGCAGAAGAAAGAAGATAGACCCTTGCCTCATACCATAAACAAAAATCAACTCAAAAGGGATCAAGGACCTAAATATAAGCACTAAAACTATAAAACTCTTGGAAAATAACATGGGGCAAATCTTCATACCAAACCTTAGATTTGGTAGTTATTTCGTAGATATGACACCAAAAGCATGAGAAACAAACAAACAAAAATAGATAAAATAAACTTCATCAAGCTGAGAAACTTTTGTGTGTCAAAGAATGCTATCAAGAGAGTGTATATAAAACTTAAAGAATGGGAGAAAATAATTGCTAACCGTATATCTGCTAAGAATTTAATATCCTGCATATATATAAAGAACTCCACGCAATATAAAGATTTTTTAAAAAAAGAACTCCTACAACTCAACAACAAAAAGACAAATAATACAATTTTAAAATAGACAAAGGACTTGAAATGACATTTCTTCAAAGAAGATACATAAATCTCCAATAAGCACATGAAATGATGCTCAACATCATTGGTCATTAAGGAAATGTAAATCAAACCCACAATGAGATATCACTTCACACCCACTAGCTTGGCTATTATATTTTAAGAATAAACAATAAGTGTTAGCAGGAATGTAGAGAAATAAGAAAACTTATACATTGCTGGTGGCATTTTAAAATGAGGCAGCCACTATAGAAATCAGTTTGGCAGTTCCTTAAAAAGTTGAAAATAGAATCGCCGTATAACCTGGGAATCCCCTTCTTGGTATATACTCAGAAGAAACGAAAGCAGAGATTTGAACAGATAGTTGTACACCAATGTTTATAGCAAAATTATTCTCAACAGTTTAAAAGTGGAAGCAACACAAGTGTCCATCAACAGAAAAATGGATAACAAAAATGTGGTACATACCCACAATGGAATATTATTCAGCAATAAAAAGGAATACAGTTCTGACACATGTGACAACATAGATGAACTTTGAAGACATCATGTTGAGTGAAATAAGTCAGACACAAAAGAGACAAATATTGTATAATCTCACTTCCTAGAATAAGCAAGTTTTATAGAGGCAGATAGTAGATTATAGGCTACCAAGGGCCAGGGGAAAGGGGAAAAGGGAATTATGACTTAATGAGTACAGAGTTTCTATTTGGGATAATGAAAAAGTTGGGGTAATGGATATTGGAGATGGTAGCACAATATTGTGAGTGTTACTGATATTACTGTATTGAACACTTGAAAATGGCTGAAATGGGAAATGTTTAGTTATAAATATATTACTAAGTTTAAATTTTAATTTTAAAAATATAGCAGGTATTTGGGTAATAGAGATCAGTGATGGTAGCACAATATTGTAAATGTCATTAATATCACTTGAAAGTGGTTAAAATGGGAAATATTGAGTAGTATATATGTGACTCTAATAAAACGTGTTTTTGTTTTTTGTTTAAGTGTAGCAGGACTGCAGTGTGCAACGGGGTAGGTGGATGATGAGGTCAAAGAGACAGGTGATATCCAGGGGAAAAATTACTCGAAATGAATCATGGATTTAAATGTGGAACATAAAAGTATAATAGTTGTGTTTTTTTTTTAATAAAAAATAATTTCAGGATCTGTGACTAGGCTAAGAATTCTTCAACTTGACAATAAAAACACTACTCATAAAAGGAAAATCTGACAAATTGGAATTCATCAAAATGAAAATATTTTGCTGTAAGAAAGACTGTTTTCAGAGGATAAAGAGCTACAAAGTTGAAGAAAATATTTGCAAATCACATATCTAAAAAAGAACTAGCATCTAGAGTATATAAAGAACTCTGAGAATTCAAGAATAAAAATAAAGCCCAAACAATCCAAAATGTGCAAAATATTTGAAAGTATAAGTCACTGAAGAGGAAATAAAGATAGCAAATAAAAAGATGTTCAAATTCATTAGCCATCCAGGAAATGCAAAGTAAAATCAACAATGAAATATAAATACATCACTATCAGAATGGCTAAAATAAAAATTAATGACAACACGAAATGCTGCCAAGAATGAAGAAAAACTGGTGCTCTCATATATTGCTGGTGGTAATGTAAAATGGAAAGTCAATCTGGAAAACAGTTTGGCAGTTTCTTTTTTTTTTCCAATCAATTTTATTGATACATAGTAACAAAGCAAACAATTCATCCAAAGTGTACAATATGTATTTGGTATAATCACTTAGTTGAGCATCATCATTTCATTAATAGAGCATTTTAATTATTCCAATAAAATAAAAAATAAAGCACAAACGAAAAAAGCCTTACCCCTTAATAATCATCTCTCAATCTCTCTACGCTTCCCATGGCATACATACCTGCTATTGTCCTATTTATTTATTTTTTTAAAGATTTATTTATTTATTTACTTCCATCCATTCCCCTCCCCCCATTCCTGCTGTTTTTGTGTCCATTCGCCGGGCAATTCTCTGTGTCTGTTTCCTGCCGTGTCTTCTCATCCCTTTCCTCCTGCCTTCACTGGGATTCGAGCCTCAGAACCTCCGATGTGGGTCTAGAGGGGCATCCTACCGCCTGCGCCAAGTTAGTTCCTGGTTTTTTGGCGCGTCTTGTCTTGGCTCTCCCTTGTGTCACTCTCCTGTTACGTCATCATCTCACTTCGTGGCTCGGTATGGTCTGGTGGCGCACCCATGCACGGGGCGTGACAGCGCACCCGCACACGGGGCCTGGCAGCCTGCGTGCCC
>JAQZBX010111962.1:0-10240 GCA_029593785.1 Cabassous unicinctus
GAAGAAAACAGATTTTATACTCATTCCTTATTTTAACACCTGCCATAATAGTTTCTACTACTGAATGATATCAAAGAAAATGACTTCTCAAAATGTGACATTAAGTTGTATGAAGCTTGTTGCTGCATTACTATAAAGATATCGTTGATTACTAGAAGGATATTATTCATTATATTATATTATATATATTATATTATATTATATTATATTATATTATATTATGAGTACTCTTTCTGAGTACAGTTATAGCTTTACTTTTTACCGTTTGTTTTTAATTTATGAACATGGCATCATGGAACCAATCATTTCCTCCTCTTTTCATTGGTTTCTGGAAAGATTTCATGACACTTCTAGTACATGTATAGCACCATTAGGTAAGTGTTTTATGTTTTATTTTAATTCTAGGTGTCATCATTTCTTCCCTACTTTCCTATTCTCATTTCCTTCTGTCCCATTTTATTCATCTGCTTATTTGAAATTTTATTTCATCTAATTGCATTTTATACACTTATGTAAGCTATTTTATATTCTTTCTGGAATAAGATAGATGTAACATAAATACAATTTACAAAATGAAGAAAGTGACATTCTAAAGTAGAATGGTTAACACTAAAGTAGGTGGTTTGAGTAAGCATGCTTAAAGGAGTACTCTGCTATTAGAGGGGGCAAAATCATGGTCCTAGAGCCAATGCAGGTCACCACGAAGGGCAACACAGAGTAACCGAGAAATTCTTTGTCCTATTTGGGTTTCCTCTGGCAATGGATGGGGATGCCCCCTCCTCTGCAGCGCTTCCCTGAGGTGCTGGTGTGCCCCTCTGCCTTCAGGCGCAGAAAGGGGCAGGCCCTTCTACTCTCCCAGCAAAGCTACCTGCGAGGCCTGGGATGGAGTTACCTTCAGAAAGTCCTTGAAGTCCGCATCTTCATCCGTCTTCTGCTGTAACAGAGCTGCTCCGTTGAGCTGGCAGCTGCAGAAGCGGATGTAAGCCTGCATGTGGGAGAGCTCGGCCGCCAGGATGTCCCCGATCATCTGCACGGGCATCTTCTCGCCTCCAGTCTTCTTCCGGACCCGCAAGGCCCTGCAAGCAACACACTCTCTCTGTCTCTAGGCGAATGTTCTTGGGAACTGAAGTAGGGAATACTGTGGAAGACTAACGGTAATGATAACCAAGGAACTGCCTGAAACCCTCGGGCACTGGGCGGGAAAAGTCAAAGGGAAGAGACAGGCAGCTTGGGTGTCAGGTGCTGCTGGCCAAGCCAATCTGAGTCCATGTTAGCAAAGAAGAACAAGAAAATGAACCCTATGAATGTGGGTGTTTCTAGGCCCTTGGAAATATTTTGGTGTCACCTGAGTTTCTTGGCAAAGTTTCTTTTGAAAAATTCTAATTTGTTCTCGGCTGAAGCAACAAGAAAGAAAAGGTCTGCACTCTGTTGGGGAAAAGGGGGGGCTGGAGCTCGCAGAGGCCTCATGTGGAGGCAAGGTGAGCGGGCCGCGCGCCAAGGAAGGCAGCAATTCTGTGGGCTGGCACTGCCGAGGCCTTTCTCCCGGGAGTCCGGCCTCACGGGCTTAAAGGATGGAAACTCATCCCAAGGAATGGAATTTCACGGAGGGATTTAGAAGCCCTGAGGTGTGGCTTTTCTTCTGACTCTAACCACCAGATTCAAGTGCACTAGGTATTTTAGAATAATACGGTGATATGTTGTTTCTTTAACAATTTGTTTTTTGCACATCTAATCAAGGTCTTTTCTTTATTATATTTCTTTACTTTCTTCAATAGTTACGTATTTTACAGCTACAAGGCAGTTCATAAAATGAAAATAAAGCAAAAAGCCTGAGGGAGCAGGAGACAGTTGAAAGTTCCTTTGCTGGTGGCTCCCTGCAGAGCTGTGTGAGAGGCTCAGTCCCGGGGGCCTGGGGGTCTGCTGCAGTGACAGGTGATGCCACGACTTACTTCAGCAGCTTTGTGTTAGACATGATGAGCTCCTTCCAGTTAACAAAGATCAAGGCCATTTCTCCTTCAGTGAGGAAGCCTGACTCCGCCATCCGCTTCTGAAAGACCTAAATCCAAAACACAAAAGAACTGAATTAGCTTAAGTGGGAATACACAGCCTACGCTTGGTGTAAATGGAACAGTATCTTCCTACATTAAACTAAGAGGGTCACGGTGTTTCTAAGCAAACATGTTCTTGGCTGCACCATTTTAAACTGCGTAACTTCCTGGTGTTCTCTGGGTTCCTACCAAGGTTGGGTGATTCTGAGGCCCAAACCCAGCATTCTCCTCAAGAAGGGGCGAGTCTCATCCCGGCCTCAGGGACGTAATGGGATTAATAACACCACGGGCATGAAGTGTCTACGCACAGAGGGAGCGTGACTTCTGCTTGGCTGAGCACCTGAGTTCAGAACAGTCTGAACCTTCTGGGATGTTCAGCAAGTGAAACAGTGATGGCTGTGCTACCTCCAAGACGGACCACCAAGCAGGTGGATTTTGGAAGAGTGGCTGACAGCAGCAGAAGCAATACCCTACACCTGCATTCCATGGCACTTAGGCACTTCCAAAGCACGGACACTTACGTGTGTGTGTGTGCATGCGTGCCCAGGTGTGCGTGTCGGGGTGTGCATGTGGGTGTTCTCAAGTGACTTCACAGTCAATGTAGGGGAAGCATATGACAACATGGATGAACCTGGAGGACATTGTGTTGAGTGAAGCAAGCCAGACACAAAAGGACAAATACTGCATGATTGCACAATTATGAACTAATTATATTGTGTAAGCTCATGGAGTAATAACTAGAATATAGGACACTAGAAAATAGAATGAGGTTAGAGAATGGAAAGCTGAGGGTTAACCTGTTCAGAATTGGTAAAAAAAAAAAAAAAAGGTTAATTTTTCGAAATGAAAAGGTGAACGTACATCATAGTATTTGTAACTAGCAGTGCTATGATATGGGTATGACAGTGGTTGAAAGGGAAAGTCTATGGTGATGTATATTATTAGAAGTAAACCTTAAAAATGTAACATGGGACTATATAGCATAGTAAACCTCATGTGAAATATGAATATGAGTAATATTTCTTATATAAGACTGTTTTTCTTGAAACTAAACAAATGTTTGTTAATGTTACAAGATGTTAATATCAGGCAAAAAACCCATTATGCTAAATGAAAAAAACCAAGTACTACATATTGTATGATTCCATTTATATAATATGTAAGTATAAATCAATTTATAAAGATGGAATTAGATTAGTGGTCATGTAGGACTGGGGAAGGATAGAGGGATCGAGAGGTGACTGCTAA
Source organism: Cabassous unicinctus (assembly GCA_029593785.1). Lineage (NCBI taxonomy): Eukaryota > Metazoa > Chordata > Mammalia > Cingulata > Chlamyphoridae > Cabassous > Cabassous unicinctus. The sequence goes on from JAQZBX010111962.1 coordinate 3,297, forward strand.
GGGGTGTGGAGTTTTTCTTTTTGGGTAATGAAATTGAGGTGACGAATGCCCAACACTGTGATTATATTAAAAGCCATTGACTGTACACTTATGGTATATGAATATATCTCAATAAAACTGCTTTAAAAAAACAAAAACAAACAACAAAAAAAATCGTTCAAAGGCTCCCCAATGGCTGGGAGATAAAACGCAGACTGCTTTGCAGGGCTGGCACGGCCTGTGTGATCCTCCCTCTTGAGTACTTGATACTCTGGCCACAGCAGACTTGTAGGCCCCTAACTACCCCCTGTACCTGCCTTTGCATTTCCATTTCCTCTTCTTGGCCTAGAAAGCTCGTTCTTAGGCTGCACATCTTGGCGGCAGCATAACTGGGGAAGTCCTTCCTGGCCTCTCCCAAAGTGCCAGAGTTCACCTCTCCCCAGCCCTCCCCTCACTGGGCCTTATCTGTCTGCCTATCTCTCCAACATGACTGCAAACCCTTTGAGGACAAGAACTTTCTCTCCTTTCTTCTGCAATGGTCTAGGATAGTGCCTTGAACATAGGAGGGTTTCAGTGTTTAGTAAGTTGAATATGGACTCAGAATTCAGATAAAAGTGATAGGAACTTTTTGCTTTCTACAATTAAACTGCCAGGACACGCCTATGTGTGTGCCCTGGAAAGATGGCGGCTTCTGAGGGACAGGGAAGCGTGTGGTTGTCCCGTTTTTCATTCATTGACCAATTCCTGCTACTTGGTTGATTCATTCACCATTTACCTGCTTTATGCCAGGTTCTGTGAGGAAAGCAGAGGCACACAGTAAGGCGTCACCTGTGTACAGTGCTTTTCACCTGAAACCCCTGGTCCGGACATGACTCTCTGCCCCTCAGAGCATCTTGTGAGGTGGGCACAGCGGGTGTGACCAAGTGGTAAGAGACTGGTCTGAGGGGAGGGGGCAGCGGGAGGCAGTGCTGGGGATGGTACCCAGGCCCCGCTCCCCCTCTGAGCACGTGTGAGAGACCGCCCCAGGTGCTTACGGCCCCTTAGGACTGTCATCTCACCGGCAGCAGGGCTGACTACTCCTAGAGGTTGACAGGACAGGCGGGCTTTTCTCCAGTCCATCTGTCCCGGTCAAGAAGTGGAGCTGTAGCCACACCTCATTCACTCAGTACTTATGGGAAGGCCTTGAAGGGCCGAGCTAAGTTTGGGGGCTGCGGAGCGAAGGACACACAGTGCCTGCTCTCAAGGACCTCCTAGCCTCAGGGGAAGCTGGACGTCATCAACCCAGAGCTGCAGTAGAGCGGACAGATGAGAGGAACCAATATTCTGGGTCTGGGTGTTGCAGGCCTGCGTTTAGGGTGGAGAATGAACGGGGGGCAGGGCTTGTGGGGCACAGATGTGGAAGGCTGCGGCCTCTGCTCTAGGCTGCCATCACGGCCATGGCAAGGGGCACACGGGGCCCGTGCGGGCACAGCTGTTCTCATCTGAGGGCCTTGACACATTTCATGGGAAATAAACACCTTGGAAACAAAAGTATAAAGTCATATTTTGTGCGTCCAAACACAAGTCATTTAAAGTTCTGCTCTATCGGGAACTCCGTCCTCATCAATAGGCAGAGACATAAGCACACAGTCATCATATGACATTTGGGGAATATTTTTAAATATTCCCCTCCTTTGTCTTCTCCAAAATGATACAAGCTTTAGGTGGACATGTCCACTGCCTCGATTTCCCAATACCCTTCACACTTCCAATAGCAAAGTTTATGACAACGCCAGCTATCAGAAGAGTGGTGTACACAGATTTTGGCAACATTTTGAGGCAGATAAAGTTTGCTTTCACGCCTGCACACCCAGCTGACACTCTGTTCCTTCCTTGACGGGGCTGCTACCACATTTGTGTGCCCCTAGTTCTCTCTCTCTCTTCCCTCTGAATGACCTGTTCTGGGGTAAAGAGCTGACATCCTAATTAGAGACTTAAAGTCTTCAAGCACCATGGAATGGGCAGAGATGGCATTTTGAGGGTGTGAGATAGCTTCTCTCACTACTTGTGAATTCACACATCCTAAGAGGTACCTCGCTTCACCTCTGAGCGGAAGCAGCCCCGAGACCGAGACCCCCATCACTACAGAGGACGGCGGGCTCCAGAGCGAGACAGGGCCAGCCTCTCACCTCGACAACGAGCTGCAGATCGTCCACGTAGCGCTCCTCGGTCTGAATGAGCTCGTGAAGGTAACCCTGCCTTTTCCTCTCGGTTGGCTGCATCGTGTCCAGGGTTTGGAGATCAGCACACCCTATGGGAAAAGAGGGGGGCGGTTTAGAACATTGCTTTAGTGTCCTTTGTAGGAAATACATATTTATCAGCAGATGAGCTGGATTTGGGAATGTTGCCCTGAGAGGATGACAGCAGCTTTTAAAAGCACTTTGCTAACTTCTGGGAGCGGCAGGCACAGGCAGCAAGGTGGCCTGATGACTGACAAGGTCTGTAACGTTTCAGTGTGGTTCCAACCACCCCCCACCCCCGGGAGTCATGGCAGAATTAAGGATTTTTAGAAATGGCCTCTACGCAATCAGAACTGAGGTCTGAACAGAAAAAACACAGGACAGGAGGCCCAGCCCCAGCCAGGCTTGTGAGGAATATGCTATTCTCACCATCGCAAGACATTTTCAAAGTTATTAAAATTATTAAATGAATCAAATGCTTGAGACCAGTGTTTTCCAAACTGTAAGTCAAGAGCCCTTCGTGGGTCATAAAATCAATTTAGTTTTTTGGGTTCTTTTTTTTAAAATGCTGGTAAGGCCTAGCATTTAAAAAATCAGAATTAAATAGAAAATATAAGGTGTACAACATGGTTTTGTGAAATTTTTTTAGTTATGTGTATATGTGGAGATGTAAAACGTATTTCTGACCGTGAGCCAATGGAAAAAGAGTACTTGAGAAACAGTTCTCTAGCTTTCTCAAAGGAAAGTTCTACGGTTAGGACCTAAAATTTCCCTGCACCCAGAGACCTCCTAACAAGATCTTAATCCACTTGACCAAAGAATTCCCAGTTTTGGATACACTGCAGGTATCCAGCCACGATGCCTTGGAGGGAAGGCACAAGCAGCCTGGCCTCAGGGTGAGAAGCATCACGTGCACTTTGGATTGATTTAGATGTCAAACTGTGAGGTGACATAATTCCAACATCATTCAGCAAGGAACTGAGGGCTTGTCTTAGGCGGTGATACGGAGAAATACTTCAGGAAGACCTTGGTCAGGTGAAAAGAAAAACAAGTAGGTACCCAGCAAGCTCTGAGTGTTGTGTGCTGGAAGGCAGGGGGAGAGAAAGACTTTGGCTGAGGTAATCAGGGAAGGCTGCTGGGATGTGCGGCCTTGAGGAAGCCTGGAAGGGCGGGGAGTGTTCTGACAGGTGGCGCGTACCTAGGAGGGACGTGCAACGTCAACAAGGCACAAAACGCAAGGATCGGATGACTGGAGCTTTTCAAGGGGGTTTCTCTTTCTGATGTCCTTGGAACGTGTATGTATTTTGCATTTAGTTGTGCTTACAGATGATCCTAATGAAAACTGCTTTTCAATTTCCTGCATATGTTGCTGCCGACAGCTTTAAAAATTACTTCCACAGAAAAAAGGAACAGCTACTGGTGAAAAAGAAATCGAATAAGGTGGGTAAGGTTTGGTGCTACCAAGAAGAAATCATGATGTCACTGTCGTGTTCAAAATTATGCAGCTTTTCTGAGGATGGTGCTTTATTCTGTCCCACGGGAGAGAACTGTAGGGAATGACCGAGAGTTTTAAATGAGTAAGGGCAGTACAGGTGCCTGTTTGATGAAGTTCTTGTGTAGTGAGTAGAGATGGGTGACCAGATGCCTGGTGAGATGGAGCTGGTCATCGTATAACCCAGCATGACTGACACTGGCCAGAGTTACCAGGTGATATTGATGAAAGTATTTAGAACAGTTCTGAAGATATCACACCTTTGACACTGGTGTTCTCCCAATGGGAATGCTTTCATTCTGCTTTCAAGATTTTTGCCACATCCATATAAAACTCTACTATTATTTACTTAATTTTTTCTCTAAATTGACTCATATTTGAAGTTAAATATCTGTGAGATTATGTGTTTGATGCACTGGTTATGTTTCTTCTAATAGTCATGAAAATAAATATACAATCATTAAAATAAAATTAGGAAAACACAGTCCACCTGGATACTGTTTTGTATACCATCAGCTTGTGTACCATTGGGATACGTGTATCACACTCTGGGAATCAATGATTCACATCAAAACCCACAAGCACTGGCCTCTCAATCTGTTCTGTATCTTGGAACATAAGGGAAAGTCTCATAGATTTTACCATTTCTAAGGCTGGAACACATGACATTAGCTTTATCAGAATGAATCTGGGGACAGTCCTTGTCCCCCCACCTGTAGCTGAGCCCTTGGCACTTTATTACAAAGGCTCTTAAACTTGAATTCTGTCAAGTTCTCAAGCTCACACTTACCCTCATTTCAGATGTTCTCACGTCTGATTTCAGGGAGAAGAATAAAGGGTCCTTTCCTCCAAGACTCCCCTTTCCTTCATATCTATGTTTCAGCCTTTGCTTGTTCCTCCTTAGTCTATAAACATGGTTAAGCTTCCCTCCTACCCCGTTAGTTAACATAAACAAGCAAGCAGCCTTGCTTCAAACCACTTCTCCCTCAGACACCCTCTCTCTTCCGTCTCACAGCCAAATGTCACCAGAAGGGTCTACACACATGGCCAATTCCCCCCTGCTCGCCCATCATTTCTCCAGTTTAGGGTTTGCTGGCATCTGTCCCCACCATCCCCTGACACTGCTTCTCAAAGATAACGATGACTTGGGCATTGTCAAATCCAACAACCCCTTCTAAGATGACATCTCCCAACTGCCCACAGCACTGCCACCTCTGATGATTCATTGCTTTTGAGACTCTGCTCTCAAAAGAGTCTTTGGGACTCTCCTCTCCCTGGGGCTTCCTCCTGTATTTCTGCCTTTCCCTGCCTCCAGGCGCTCTGCTCCCCTTAGTCCAGCAAATATGAAAACCATTTGGTGAACTGAGGAGTTAGGGTTTTGTGATAGAAATCTGCCATCCTCTTTACCTTCACTTTCAATTAATTCAATAGCCATGAGCCACATGTGACTACTGAGCCCTTGAAATGTGGCTAGTCCAAATCGAGATATGCTGAAGTATAAAATACACCCTTAATTTTGAAGATAACACAAAAAAGAATGTTAAATAGCTCATTAATAATTTTTATATTGATTACATATTGACATGATGATATTTTGGATATTCTGGGTTAAGTAAACATATTAAAATGAATTTCATCTGTTTCTTTTTACATTTCGTAACGTGGCTACAAGAAAACTTAAAATCACAGATGGGGCTTTCATTTGTGGCTTGCCTTATGTTTCTCTTAACTCAAGTCAGATACTTCATTCTGATTATATTCCTTCCCTATGCAAAATGTTTAATGACTTCCTGTTATTTGCAGAATAAAGTCCCAACTCGGTAGCATATGGTTCCAGAGTCTCCAGAATCCAGCCCCAGCGTAGCTTTCCAGCCTCACCTTTACCATGCTACCCACTGTTTAGCACTCTGGGGGGTTCTGTCCTCACATGTTGTACACACTTCCCCTGGCTCGGCTGTTTTTTGCTCCCTTGGTTTCCCCGTCCACGTCCCTCTTCTCCACATACAGCCTCTTACTCATACTTCAAGGTGCAGTTCAGGTGATACTACAGGGAAACCTTTCCTCTCTCTCCGTCCCACACTGCCCCTGGTCTGCCTCTCTTGTGTTTCCATGGACGGGGTTGGATCTCTTTTAATACCTAACATAACGCAGCTTGTTGTGTGGCTGATCTGTATAGAGTTAGAATGTCTGTGTTTCTCACTAAAGGCTGGGGACTGTGTCGAGCAAACTCAGGACAGTGTTTTGACTACCGGAAGTCAGGAAATATTTGTTAAATGGTAGAAAATTTTTGCCCCTGGATCCATTTCTTGCCTTTCTCCTGCAAGAAGGCCAGCCCTGCAGACTGCTTTTTCTAAGCTCCTAGTTTAGTTGGCGTCTGCCTGGATTTGGCCAATGAGAGGAGGCTTTGGCAGGGGCCTGAAGACTGAGAGGGGACGGGGAAGTTGGTGTATTCCACCTCCCCCCTTCTTGTCCTGGGCCGTCTCTAGCAATGGCTGCACCTACCAAGGATATAAACAAGGCCCTGTATTTAAGACCCTCTGTTCTACTGTGCAAATGATTTGTTTTCCAGCTCGACTTCGATGAACACAAACCTAATACTGACAAAAACAGCACTGCACAGAGCCAAAGCATGCCACTGACGTGTTTGGCTTGTGGCAGATTTTCTACTTTTTGTTGGTCATTTCTAGATGTGATGGACTGCAGGGTCATAGTAATGATGATGATAATTATAAACTCTCCCAGAAATACCTTATAAGTGCTAGATGATACATGGCAAAAACTGCAAATATTCATTTGAGCTTGTGTGATAGATAGGGGAATCCCAGGAGTGGTAGATACAGTGGCTGTCCTGGAGTGGGTGTCAGCCCTGGTGACCTAGGGACCTGGATTTTAATGCCTGCAGAGGGACTAGAGATGGGTCTTGGTAGAGACCATAAGGCAGAGAATTGGAACCAAGACCCTACACAAAGGTCCCAGGGGCTACGCTCTCAGAACAGGGTGGACTAGGAAGAATCCTCCCACCAGAAGAGCGAGATGTTAAGAAAGCTTTTGTCTTTCCTGGGTAAAGAATCAAAGTGTTGTGCTTCCCTCTCCAATGGGAAATTTGGAGTCCAAGGATTCCAGAACTGAGGAATTAACATGGAAATTGGTCCCTGACTGGTGATATGCTTAGGATGCTTGCCAGAGAAAATGTGCAACTGGTCAGGGGTGGGGGTGGGGTCACTCTTACAACTTAGGTTCCACAGGATTTCCAT
>JAQZBX010111963.1:0-10237 GCA_029593785.1 Cabassous unicinctus
TTTTTTTTTTTTTTCTGAAGCAGCATCTTGGTATGTGGTTTCCATCCTTAAAGCTCTCTCATATTCCAAGATGCCTTCTGGAGCTCCAGCCTGGATCCACAATCATGTCTGCTTTAATATGGCAGGGAGAAGAAATGGAAGAAGGGCAAATTGGCCATCACAGCTGGGTCAGGTCCATCTAAGAAACCTGTCCAAAGCCCCAAACAATCCTTCTGTTTACATCCAATTGACCTTAAAATCTGGCCCATCTTCATGCAAAGGCTATAGTTGATAAAAAAGCACTTTATAAATTGTAAAGCCCTAGCATTCTGCCAAACTATTTATTTCTCTTATCATTATTGAAACTTATTTCAGGGTCTTTTTCTTTATTCAAATTCTCAAAGAAATAGCATAAAGTAATATTTCCCCACTCTCAGATACCTTGTTGTCCACAAGGGACAATAAATGTTAAATGTTTCTCGTGTATCTTCCAGAAATTTCTATGCATCATTCAAATATGGCTTGTGTGTGTATTTGTGCTAGCCCACTCACACCCAGTGCTACCACACAGAAATATAACAAATGTCACATATGTGTTTTAAATTTTCTATGAACAAATATAAAAAAGTAAAAGGCAATATACCAAATTATTGTAATACCTATTTCATTGAATTTAATATATCTAAAATGTTATCATTTAACATGTCATAAAGATAAAATATATTAAAGAGATAGTTTCTATTCTATTTTCATACCATGCATTTGCAATCTCCTCCTGACACTTACTGCCACTCTCAGTCCAGACATGTGCCTGATGGTTACTGATCTGGACAGTGTAGGTCTAAGGTTGAATATGCACCTTAATATTTCTATTAAGCCATTTTCTTTGGAGTTCAGGATGGTTCTTATCAGCATATGCAGATAAATTTCACTCTCTTTCAAGGCTGCAGGATGCTCCATTTTGTGGATTTGCCATAAGTGATTTCACTAATATGTGCTGCATAGGAGTTGTCCAGTCTTTTGATTTTACAAATCACTGCATTGTGAATATCATGATAGACATGACTGTGTGCATAGATGTAATTAGATTTTGGAGAACATGCTAGAATTGGAATTACAAAGTAAAAGGGTCTTGACTATTCTGAGTGCTTAAATACAGAATTCCTCCAACTCCCAGTTCCCATGGCATCTCCTGCCCTCTTCCTCTGTCCAAATAAGTCATCATCTATCCTTGTATTCCTTTCAATCTTCTAACTTGGTTCAGAGAAGCACTTTTGTGATCTTTTCTTGCTTTTAATATATGTTAGGTGAGTCCAGAGCAACCTTTAATACGGGACTAATTCCTCCCTACCACAGAGGCAATGCACTCTGATCACTTTGCCCAATATCCTGAATTGGGAGATTCTTCTATTCTGCCTGGTGGAAACATGAACTCCTCCCAGTTTCAGGTGTGTCCTGAGGATTGTGCTGCATATTGCTGTCTCATGTTGCCTTCTGAGACCTTTGCTAAGACCCTTGTACACTTGTGCTGGATTTAGTCAAATGCATGAGGGGATCCCTCTGCAGAGCTCCTAAGCCTCTCTCTCTCTCCAGCTCTTTTTTTTCCATGCAGCGCTCTTCTGCCACTCGCCTTCAAGTGGAGCAATCCCTTCTTCCCAGTCTCCCAGTCCCATGGCCTGAACTCAGGGACACTTCCAGGCCCACCTTGGTGACAATAAGCCTGCAGAAGTTTTCCAGGCCACACTCTGGGTTCAATCAATTCATGTGTGTCCTTCTCTCAGGGATCCTCTGTCTGCATGGCTTCTTGTCCAGTAAATGAAAACAGTAGTTTAACATATTATATTTCTCATAACTGTGTTGTGGTACACATAATTCTGTTTTACAGGAAGAAAATGGAAATTAAGGAGGATGGCATGAGAGGCAAGAGACTGGTGAATGGATTCAGGATATCTGAGCCCTGGTTTTTATTTATCTGCTATGGACCTAGTGTGAGACTGTGTGTATAAGCCTCCACTTACCCATCTGGAAATAAAGTGAATACTAGAATCATTGTGAAATTCCTATGTGCCTATTCTCTCAGCAACGCTAGGAGGTTTGCACTTACTTTGGCTTCCATTTTGCAGATTTGAAATCAGAAACACAGGGCAGCTAAATGATTTGTCCAAGAAAGAGGCAGGCTTGTATTTGGAGTTAGGCTACTGATAGCAGTGCTGTGTCTACACAACTACTCTCTACTACCACCCAGAAGATGCTAGCCCAGCATGTGGTAACCTGTAAGGATCTCCCTGCTCTGAGCAATTCTGGTTCCATACTTTCCTACAGCTACCTGTGAGTTTGTGGCTGATATTACCCTTTATTTTTTATAAATTTTATAGAGTTTATTTCCATATACTCTAGTAGGTTTGATTACTTAAATATTACTACATATTATACCCAGAAAAAATAAATGCTGTTTGTGAAAGCTTTAAACATGCATAATTTTATTCTTTATAAAATTCTTACAGAAATTACTCTAAAATATAGTAAAATCTTTATGTATGACAAGTGGAAACATTTATTTTTCTATTCTTCATTTGCTCAGTATTGTTCTTTAAAATTAGCTTCAGTCAGTCCCAGAAACAATATGGCTTTCTCTGGCTTCTCCTTTTGTCCCTGTTGAACCCTGGTGCACACACTGTTTTTGGAGAGAGACATTAACTAATCTTATACTTTATCTAAATCCACGTCTTCCCTTTCCTTCTATTACCCTCTTCTTTACTCTTACAACATAATCCTCTAACGTTTATATATATATATATTTTAAAAGATGCTTAGATTACATAAATGTTACACAAAAATTACAGGGATTCCCATGTTCCCCAACTCCCACACCTCCCATAACATCCCACATAAACATCTTTCATTAGTGTGGCACATCACCTGCAATGGATATACACATCCTGGGGATTTACCACTAAGCATTGACCTTAGTTCACATTGTAGACCACACTCTAACCCACACAGTTCTGCATGTTATATGCTGATGTAAATTGACCTATATCTGTCATTGTAATGTCACTCAGGGTAATTCCCAAGTCCTGAAAAAGCACCTGTATTACAACAGTTTTTCCCTTCCCTGCCCCAAAAGCATCCAGTGGGCACTGGCTCTGACACACTGTTGTAATTTCTTCCATTGCTTGAATCACAATATGTCTACAACAGAATACCATTAAGTCCACTGTAGTCCATAAGCTCTTCCCCCAATCCTGAGGAGTTTGGGATGGTGATGTCCACTTGACCTCCAAGTGAGAGGGGGCTCATATCCCATGGATAGGGTGGATCGGATTATCCTGCCTGCAGGTGCAGGCTCTCTCCATTCCCTGGGCTTGCAGTTTTCCATCATCGTCTCCTCATCAAGTGTCTTGGCTGAGTCCACTGAACTGTATAGTTGGAGTTGCAGCTCCATTGATATTCCAAGCACAGATGGCCCATGGGCAAGCCAGAGTCTCCAGTCTCTGGAAATACACCCACAAGCTGCAGCATCACATATAGGTTTGATTAGAAGGGATTGATGGATCATGGGCAGGGAGGAATTCTTTGAGTCCAACTATGTCACTCTCAGGAGCAAAGATTCGAAAGAAGAGCCCAATGATAAGGCATCAATCTCTGGAGCTATTCCCCCTTATATAGGACCTGGGTGTATCCAGAGCTGTCAGGAGCCCCTCTGTGTGGGGTGATAGCCACTTTGGTGTTTTATGAGATCCTACTGAGGTGTGTGCAAGCGTTATCTCCGAGATGACCTCCCAACTCTTTTTGAAGTCTCTTAGACACATGAACTCATTTGTCTTTACCTTTTCCACCTTTTATTCAAGGTCTTTTTCCAGTCATATTGCCAGCTGGCACTTGGTATTAATCCATCATTGCCAGGGAGGCTCATTCCCGGGAGTCATGTCCCATGCTGGGGGTAGGTAATGCATTCATATGTTGAGTTTGTCTTAAAGAGAGGCCACATTTGTGCAACAAGGAGGCTCTCAGGTCACAACCCTCAGGCACCCCATAACAGTTGCCTAAGTTTCAATTACAAAAGCAAAGACTCATAAAGCTAGTGATCAATGACAAGAACCCATCAGTGAACCATCCTCCCTTGTCAGACCCTGCCACTGCACTCTGGAGACTGTTGCTTTTCCCTTAGATAATGTGGCAGAGCTCTCCAGGCTGGGAATTCAGTATTCCCTCATTTACTGAGTGATTATATACCCACTGTGACCATGCCCCACCCCTTGATCATTTGAACAATTTTATATATCTTTCATGTATATTCAGGTGAACTTCCTCCCATGAAACCAACTTCCCAGACACCCCCCCACCAATGATCCTCTCCTGCTCCCTCTGTAACCCTTCTGTGATCCAAATCTTCCATGAAGATGAAGCCCATATAATAGCCAAATGCAATTAATAGGAAAATGAAATAATAAAGATGTTTAAATATAAGAGATAAAATACATGGAAACTTAAATAAAACACTAGAAATAAAATAAAATTAAAGATTGGGATATTCAAAAAATGGGAAAAAACAAAAAAAAATTTTTAAATATATATTTTTAAACATTTTTCCTTTTATCACTGCATTATTGGGTGTCCAGTCTGTACTGTGGCACCTGCCTCCTATCACTTCCCAGTGTCTCCCAAATTATCATTTAATTTTCAAAGACGTTTTAGGTCACAGCAAAGTCACACACAGAATACTAGAGACTCTCATATACCCAACCTCCTTTTCCTTTCCTCACTCCATATTAAAATCTTTTTTATGTGGATAGTAGCATTGTTATAACTGTTATACAGATAGTGAAACATACTTACAAAACATTTTCAATGTTTTACAGTATAGTTTACAATTAAGACAGTACAGTTTAATAATTTTTGATGAAATTTACCTTGTCCTGTGTCCATTACTCTAAAGTAATGAAAAACATTTCCCATAACCCCTAAATACCCCCTGTTTAATCTTTTCTGTTTCTTCCTCCCCATTCCCTTGGGGCACATGACAACCCCCTGTCTTAAATCATTGGATGACAAGATTCATAGTTACATGCAACAACAAGTCTTGACATGCTGATTATCCTCTCTTATTAGGATCCACCCTTTCACCTAAGAGCCACCCACCTGTCTGTTTCTGGGTGAATTGATCCTCCCAAAGCTGGGGGTTCATCTTCTTCTCACTCACCGTGTGGGTCTCTACTCCCTGACACAACACATTATGACAGGATGAACACTCACATGCTCCCCAGAAGTGTACTCCAGATGCACCCTTTCCTGAATGTCCCCCAACCTACAACCTAAACCAGTAACACTACCTTGTCATGCTACCGTAAGAGAATTCCCACTCCTGCACTTTCAACCTCATACCCACAAATCTCATGAGATTGCCCTTTAAAAATGCTAATGGACCTTTAAGACACTTCTAAAACCTCATTCCTGTTTTGAGACTCAAAATGTAAAACCACATACCCTGCTGCCCATCAGAGGATAAAGAAGACATCTGTCAAATCCTCAAGTGAGGGATTGGAATCTGAAGCCTATAGAACTGTCCATGTGGCCCTGGGAAAGTCACCTTTTTAAGCCTCAAATTTTTCATCTGCAGTTCACTGCTGCCTCTGACAGTGGGAAAACCCCTACCTCTGGAATAATCACAATACCAGCTCTAAACACCCACAATTTCATATCACAGAACAAATCCCTGATACCATGGATTCCATGAAACAAAGATCAACACCACCCATATTGGTTCTTCCCTATGCAAAAATGGGCCATATATAATGTATATTTATAAACAGTTTTAATAAGCATAATCAAGGCAATATCAGTAATGCAATTGCACAAAAGACTCAGAAGTTATTCACTTTCATTGATGGGTACACTTTCATCCATGAATGTCTCCATGGTTCATCTCACAAAATAAACCTTACAAAGGTGCATTTATTCTTTGTTTTGTACTGTGAACAATAGTGGGTTTTCTTTGTGGTTTTCCTTGAAGGCTGCAAGAGGTTTGTCTCATCACAATTTTTCTAAAGCAAGATGTAGTCAGGGATTGGCACATAAGAGCATATAGGAGATGCAGGTAGAAGGCAGTCTTCTGGAATTCTTGGAAAGTTGCTTCTCCCTTCTTAGAAGATAAAAGATGGAAAATTTCCATCTGTGCCCTAGATGTAGACAGCTCCCTGCAGGTGATGAGTGAAACAATGGCAGGCAGCAGGGGATAAGCAGTGGAGTCAGACTCACAGGAAAAACCAATGCACTTCAAATGGAAAAGCAAAAAGATCTAGAGGAATTCATACAGACAGTGAATCATCAACCCTAGACCAGCTCTATTGGTATCAGATTTCTTTTTAAGGGAACTCTGGTTTCAATCTTTTGTGGATCCTCCAAAATGCTATTCTTTAAATGAGGTCATTACTGTGCCAGTAAACTAATCATAGATGAGCCTTTTATTAGATTGCAGGAACCTGGGTGTGTCTTAATCCTCTTTATCAAGTCATTTAAAAAAGAAGACTAAAAATCCACAGACAGACAAAATTGGCAGTCAGAGAAACCCTGAGAAGATAAGTGAGAGGTCATGAAGGCCAGAGTCTAAAATCAACAGAGCTCAGAGTCATATAAAGAGGCCCCCAAGAGTCTGAGAGAGTTGCCTGGAGAGAGGAGGGATGAGCCACATGTCTGACAATCCATAGCTGAGCTTGAGGAGAAGAAAGCCTGGAGGAGAAGGCAGAGACCCAAACAGCAGAGCCACCATTGTTTCTTACCACATGGCAGGAGATCAGGACTACCAATAGCCCATATTTAGTGAGACAGCATCCTTGATGATGCCTTGATTTAGAAATTTAGACAGTGCAGATTTTAAATTTTTTAAACAAATCCCCATCACCAACCAATTTCTTGCCTATTGTTCCTAGCAGCTTTTAGCAAATTGAAACAAAGGGAAATCCCAAATCTTTCTGATTGGTGAAGCAATTTTCAAAGGGCTTTTCTGTTGCTTGAAGCTACAAGTCTCCTGAAGCACAAATCTGATTCTACCTTCCTTTCATGATTTTTCATTTAGCTTTCTTCATGGTTGTGTGCCACTTTGTGTTATTATGTTTGAGCACAAAAGCTTATGGTTTGTAAAAACAAAAAGAAGTTATCATAACAACAGGTTTCTTGGTATTTTTCATGTGTTGTGTGATAATTGTCACATGTAGTCCAATAAGAGAAACTGGGAAGTGGAAGATTAGAATAACAAACTAAATTCTTGATGTTTTAGATTGAGTAGAGGCTGAAAAATTATGTTCCTGAGGCTCAATCTGCTGTGTTTTAATTTTGTAAATTATGGACTTTTGGGGAACAACTATCCCTTGGTCATTTATGGCCTATGCCTACTTCTTTTCAAAATGGCAAAATTTAATAGTTGTAACAGAGGCTGCATGCCCAGAAAGATTAGACTATTTAACATCTTTTGTGGGCTTTACAGAAAATCTTTTCAGATCCTTGGCAGATGATATATATGTTGATATGTACACAGATATGCAGAATTCCATAAATGCATATGGAGAAAGCACCAGGAAGTACATGATAAAGTATGATGCAAAATTTTGAAATATATTCAGTGCTGCCCACAGGGCAACTGTATTAAGCCATATGGGCATCCCTGGTCCCTAAAGTGATAGAGTTGTAAGGACAAGAAGGAAAGGACAACATCGCAAGGGTTCCTTATCCAATCATGCCACAGCATGTGATGCAATCATACAAGGTTCTCAGAAGTTCATTCACTTAATTTGGAGATTGATGGGGAAAAGGAAAATGTTGTGAGAGGTGTAGTTAACATGGGAGCCATTTTACATAAGAAGGACCAGGCAAAATCTGGGGATTTGAAGGTCTGCAGTTGAAACTAAAATGGTGGGAATGTGCATTTGGCAAATACACAGGGCAATGACATGGTATTAGGGTATTGAAGGTTGACTGTACCATCTTCACTTCTTATTTTCACTAAAACTTATGGGGATGTGATATCTTACACCATCAATATTAGGTATGAAATATCAAGTGATTTAGGGAGGTTTTTAAAATTGAAACTTTATTTTGAATTCAAAAAATAAAATAGCAGACAAAAGGGAAATTAAATCATGGAAACAGCAACACAAAAAATTCTGTCCATGCTCTTTTATCTGACCAAATCCCCCAAAGAAACTCAATTACTCCACTTATGCTCAAAAAGATGCACACATGAGCATAGATTGGTGAAATGATATTTGATCAATGGTTTTGTTTTTTTTTTTTTGCATGTACTGAGATAATCAGGTGATTTTTCTTCAATTTATTAATGTGGTACTTGGGCAGTGCCTAACAAAGGAGGACAGACAATTAGGCCAGTCTCTTGATATTGATGGTTTACTTATGAATCTTTTCTTGTAAAATTGAAACAACATAGTCTCATATATTACCTAAGAGTTACCTCCCCTGAAAGCACCCTTGTTGCTCAAATGTGGCCTCTCTTTAAGTCAGCTTCAGCATACAAACTCCTTACCTTCTTCCATGTGGTGGTACATGGCTCCTGGGAATGAGCTTTCATGGCACTAAGGCATTCTTACCAAGCAACAACTAATGATGTATTTGCAAAAAAACCTTGACCCAAAGGGGGAAATATTAAATACAAATAAGTTTTTATGGTTAAGAGATTTCAAAATGAAATGGGAGGTCATTCTAGGGGTTAGGCTTACACAAGACTCAGCAGGATATCGTTGGCTGCCACAGTAAACTGCTTCAAACAGTGGGGCTCCTGAGAGCTCTAGAGACATCTAGACATTATAGGCAGGACAATGTCAGGAATTCAACACCCTCTCACTGGACCTTATTTTGAAATATATGGTCCCCAGTGTAAGAGAGTTAGACATATTTATAATGTCCCTAAACATGATTCTTCTGTCCCTTTTATTTGAACCTATAATTAGTGTTATGCTCATTAAATATATGTCCCCAAGACTTAAATATTCAGCCTGTTCATATCATATTATTAATATAAAGACAGTGGTTACCAGAGGTTCTGAGGGGGGGAGAGGGAAAATTTGGTGTAATATGGGGCATTTAAGGGACATTGGAATTGACCTGCATGACATTGTGATGATAGATACAGGCCAACATACATTTTGTCAAAATCCAATAAATTGTGCAGTGCAAAGTGCAAACTATAATGTAAACTATAGACCATGGCTGACAGCTATGCTTGAATATGTGTTCATCAATTGTAAGAAATATACCATACCAATGAAAGATGTTAATGCGGGAAAGCATGAGGGAGGAGGGGTGGAGTATATGGGAATACCATATATAGTTTATGTAACATTTATGTAATCTAAAGATTCTTGGAAGATAAAAAAAAAGAACTTAAAAACTTGCTGAAAGCACTTAGCAGATTTGAACAGGCAGAATAAAGAATTAGCAATGTTGAAAATAAAACATCTGAAATCTCACTGATAGTAGATCAGATAGATTTTTAAAAACAGAAAATTTCAGCAGGGAATTGTGTGACAACACAATACATGCAAACACAAGAAATAAAGGCATCCAGGGGGAGAAGAGAAGGGAATGGGAGAAGAAGGAGTTTTGGAGTAAATAATGGCTAAAAATTTCCCAACTGTTATATAGGACAGGGATGTACATGTCCAGGAAGCACAGTACACTCCAAACAGAATAAATACTAACAGGCCTACCCCAAGACACATACTTATCTGATTATAAAACTCTTAAGAAAATGACAGAATTCTGAAACCAGCAAGAGAAAAGAGATCTATCACATATAAGGGAAGCATGATAAGATTGAATGCAGATTACTCATCTGAAACCATGGAAGCAAAAAAGCAGTGGTATGACATAGTTAAGGTGCTAAAAGAAAAAAGTTTGCCAACCAAGAATTCTGTTTTCAGCAAAGCAACATTTAAAAATGAGGGAGAGTTCAAATATTCACAGATAAAGAGAAATTGAATTTGTCATCAAGAGTGCTGCCTTTTAAGACATACTAAAGAGAGTTTTGCAGGTTTAAAAGAAAAAACCAGAAAGGAAAGTTGGAAGTAGAGAATAGAAGGGAAGATTATTATTAAGAGTGACTGTATTAGTCAGCCAAAGGGGTGCTAATGTGAAATACCAAAAATGGGTTTGTCTTTATAAAGGGTATTTATTTGGGGTAGAAGTCCACAGATACCAGGCCATAAAGCATTAAGTTTCTTCTCTCACCACAGTCCTTTGCCACATG
>JAQZBX010111964.1:0-10237 GCA_029593785.1 Cabassous unicinctus
TATTTTTCAATTTATTTAATTTTTCATTGATTTCCTTTAACTGTGTTGTGTAGTTTCTGTGTATAAGTCATTTACATCTTTAGTTAAATTCAGTCCTAGGTATTTGCTTCTTTTAATTGCTGTTGTAAAGGGGAGTTTTTTCTTGATTTCCTCCTCAGGTTGCTCATGGTTGGTATACAGAGATACTACTCATTTTTGCGTATAGATCTTATAACCTGTGACTTTACTGAATTCATTTATAAGCTCTAGAATCTTTGTTTTAGATTCCACAGGACTTTCTATATATAGGATATGCATAAAATCCCTTCCCTAATTTTTTGTAATTATGAAATTGAACAAACACATTCACATCAAAAGATATTCTTATGTTTAAGAAAAAAGCAGGTATGGTAATTATGTAATTTAAAAGTGTTTCCAGGTGTCTACAATTTCAGATAAGTGACATTCACATATCAACTTGTCCTACAGAAAAGCTTATCATCTCAAAAAATTTTGTGCTCAGTTGATGCTCTGGAACTAGGTCTGTGGAAACGGTGCTGCATATAAGAAAGAAATAACCAGGGTCAGGAGACCCTCTATCCAAAGGGAGGAGAGTGCCACTGCATAAAACATAGTGGCTTTTTTTTTTTGCTTTAGAACAAAGAAAATATGTGAGCGCATGTGCAAGGGTTAAAGATTCATAGCAGTTTACATGTTACTAAAGTCAGCAAGATTTTAGGGTTAATGGTTCAGTTCTCTTTACATTACTGAACATAACAAACCTTGTTAATCATTATCTGGCATATATTAAATACACTCCTAGAAGCACAAGATGTTTCTCCACCAGGTTCCAACCAGATCTTATCTTAATGTCTTGAGACTAGAAACGCCTGTTGCATACATATCAAGGAGGCCTGCTTTCTGTCAATAGTCTTGGCCTTTAATTGAACTCCTTCATTTCCCCCTTTTTTTGTTAATTAATTTTTTCAGTGAAGACTATAGGAATCATTATATAAGCTGATACAAGGTGACCTCCTGTCACACTTGTATTCTTCCATAGGCTCTTGTGACTGTGCCTGTCTTAGGTTGTTCTCCTCTGAGAATCTTACCGGTCATTGACTATCAGTCAAGCTTTTGAGCTCTTACATGCAAGGCAATTTCATTTATATGTTATACTTCTTGAGGTTCATTATGTGTATGATTTTATGTAGATAATTAATATTAAAATCAAGGGGTTATTAGCACACTACTTTCTACCAAAAACAATGTAAAATTAGTTTTTCATGGCTAAGTTTCTTAACATAAATGCATTTATCTGATACAATTTTTCATTTTTTCTATGAATACATGTAATTACTCTACACTTGAAAATGCAAACAATTACAATGCGTATAACAATAATTCCTAATCCAATGCAAAATGATATTTGAACTGTTTTTTTGTTTCCACCAGTGAAATGGATTGATAGTATTTAAATAGATTTTCAAGATCATTCATATGATTATTCAATTCCATATCAATGTGAGACTGGTTATGCCACATCTCACTTGCATTTTTAGGCCAGTCCTTAACATATTGTTGAGTCTGGTTTCCTTGATGCAGGGCTATGCCAGTGATGGTTGCAGAAGTTATGATGCCAATCAGTCCTAAAATTCTTGCTTTTAAAAGTCCAATCAGTTTTTTAGTTTTTTTAAAATAATGGTCGAGGAAGTGCCACAGTAACTGGGATTCTGGAGCCTGCTGCCAATGTCTGGTTATCCGAACCGGAAACCATAGTCCTTTTATTCTTGCTATAAAAAGAGTTTTTTTTTCCTGCAAATCTGAATTCTTAAGCCATGTAAATAAAGAGCAATTGGAGCAGCTAAGGTTCCTTTCACCAAATTTTACTTTTCCAATGATAAAATACATAGGATTTCATACACATACTGTCAGAAATTGACTTGATTTTCTTTTTAAACTGGTCTTTAGCAGATTCTCCTCCATCTCCCCCTTTGTTTTTGCAACATTAATTTTAGTAAGTGATTGCTTTTTTCAACAATAGCTTGACCCTTGGGGTTATTTGCTTGGGTAAGAGAATGTTGGAGATGTTGAAGAGTTGTGTTAAAAGTGTTTTTGAGGTGGCTGCAGTGAGGGTAAATGCATGCTTGTGGGAAGGCAGAATGAGTAAGGCTTAAAGCCTTAAAGACATAATATTGACACATGGTGGGCGTATTAACCATTTCTTGTGGCAGGACCTTTTATTGATATTTAGTTAATGCATTTTTGTTAATAATTGAAAGAATATAAAATAAGTGAAGAATTGTTTATAAACAGGGGTTTAACTGTTATATTCCAATCTTTTATAATATTTTTACATACATTCACATGGTTACCAAACAGGGGACACACTCATATACTTGGCTTATTGCTGGCTAGAGTCCTGGATAGATAAATTACAAGATAAATCTTAATATGTATACTTAGTTTAATAAGCTTATACTGACAATTAGAGTGAGAAACACGCATAGTATAACCAATTAAAAGGTTATGTTAATATTGAACAAAGTTACAGAATGACAGTTTTATATATATACTTACCAATATTTAGCTTTTAGCTGGTAAGTGTTGAATTAGCAACTGACACTAGAGTTTTGGTTGACTGTGTTTAGGATTAATGAATTTGATACTATAGATGCCAACTTGTGAGTATTTTGCTAATTCCTGAGGATGGGGCCAGCCTCCCCAGGAAAGAACACAACACTCCTTGGGCAGTATATTTTAAGGTTTATGCATCAGTCCCGGGGAGAGAGGACAGCTCCTCCAGGGAGGAATACAACACCTTTTGAAATGTACTTTATCTTTTTTAATTTGTTATTAAACATCTTTGATGTACTTGCTATTTTAGTTTCCATTATTTTTCCTGAAATTTGAAAAATGTTAAAATTTACATATACATATACTAAAATACACTTATGTGTAACATACAAGTTATTAAATTACTTAAGTATGCAATGTAGTACATTAAAGTTTTGATTAGTATAAGTATGTTATACATAATTCATAACTACAGTAGATTATATACAACAAAAAATAAGACTTTTAACCAGCAGACATCCAATGAATAAACTTTTATTTTTTATACATTTAAGATTATTAGTAGCATGATTAGAATGACCTTAATTTCTTTATTTTGTACACTTTGAGGCATATGTAAAAACAAATTATTATTTCCTATTTGGGCTGTGGGGCAATACATTAACTTGTAATTTTCATACGTTCGTTGGTTTTGATGTTAACATTATAATTAGAATTGGGTCTGTAGTTCACAATGTTGAATATAAACTTGATTTATTATTGGCTATTTTACAGAAAGGGAAATGTGGGCTGGCTTAAGTTGTTTAAAAAGATTAATTTTTTATAACTGATAATATTTGGGACTGCTGTAAATTACAGTGTTGTTATTTTAATTTGCTATAATTTACTGTTGTTCACTACCCCTGACAGCCCCTAAAGGCTGTTTTCTTTTTGTAGTGATAGACTTGTTTCTTTAGCAGAGGTGGGATAAATCAGATAAACATAAGTTAAAGCATCTGTCTTTTGATTTTTAGGCAGAGAGGTAGTTTTTGTGACACATACTATTATTATATTTTAAAATAATTAAAATTATGATTAATAACATACTTTTATTTAATATTTTACTGAAACATTATTAAATTTTTAGGAATTTTATACACTTTTAAAGTATTCATATGAATTTTTTATTCATATAACTTTAATTGTCATAGTTAGAAAAATTTTTTAAATTGTAAAACAGTTTTAAATACTTCATTCAATTTATAATATATCACATGAACATAACTATTTTTAGTATTTTATGTTTTTCTAGGTAACAGACCAAATCATTTGTAACACTTTGAAATAAAAAGCTACTTTTTGAGAAAGCAGGTTTAAAAATTATGTTCTTTTAAAAGTGATAAACCTTTTTCTTCAAGTAAATGATAAGGTTAAAGTAGAAGACGCTACTTTGATGAAACAGACTTTCTTTTATGCATACTGATTTTTCAGGAGAAAAACTCTATGTAAACTTTTATTAAAACAGATTAATGACTTGAGAAACTTTGAGAAAAAATAAAACTTTAAATTTGTTTTAATAAATCGTCATTTTATCTTAGGATAAAATGACTTTCTTTCCTTTAATAATAAAAGCATATTCTATATACCTTCCATACTTAAGTTACCACAATGATTTTGGAAACTGTTTCCAAGCAAACTTCTGACAACATATAATTACCATCAACATTAAACAAACTGGTTAGAATAATTATTTAATTTGATTATAACTATTTTTATTATTTTAAATTAATATCCATATTTATTTATTAATATAAGTGCTTATTTAATGTTGGCCATTTGAATAGAGTTCTTATAATAATTTTCATTTATCAATTTAATATTACCATCCAGAGGTATCAAAATATACACTGACACTGAACAAACAGACAAACACAAAACAAGTTACAACACATCAATAGAAACATACATCTTTAATGCTTCCGAGAATTTTTCTGGAAACTGTATTGCTAAGTTTTCTTACTTTTCCAGTGGTTTAATTTTATTAGCCTCTATCATCCCATAGCCTTATCATTATGTAGGCAGTAGGAGGTTTACAAAGTTGCTGCTAGAATGTTTTCTTTATTTTAGTTAACTCTGTGGCAAAATAGTGATGATCCTGCAAGTAATGCTAGATCTTTCTAATATTAATCTTACTAAATTTTTTGGAATAGTCCCTTTTGCTCCTGAATTGGATAGACAGAATTAATTTTGCTTCTTAAGTATTAATTTCTTGGTAGTGGCAAAGTCCAGGCCCGCACTTCCCTAGGTGGCAGCACCTAAGTTTGCTGAGGATCTGAAAGCTGTGGGGGCGGAATTAACATTAATCCCTTGTAAAGTTTGAACTGGTGGTGGTGTTGGAGAGGGCTGCTTTTTGCAATCATTTTGATAATGAGCAGCCTTTCCACAGTTAAAACAGGTTCTGCCACCCAAAAGAAGCTGCAAGGCTTCAGGATCACCTGATTTACTTGCTTGTGCTATGCTTTTCATGAGTGCAATTTGTTGTAAAGGATTTTTCACAGATGCTTTAGGAGGATCTAAAGAGGGCTCAAAAAAAGAGGTTTTGGGAACTTGACTGAGGGTTAAATGCTGCAGCAAATGGCTGGTTAGGGGAAGTCTCTTTAGGCACATCAATGTCTGCAGCTGGAGCTGAAGGGCTATTAATAGCTTGAAAAGTGCTATAGGGACTTCTTGTGGCAGCCATGGCAACACATGCCTCTGTAGGTGGCTCTCTAGATGGTCACTTTCAGAACATTCATTTTCATGCAAATGTAAATCCTCCTCAAGCTGATCAGGGACAGAATCATTTTCCTCCCCATTTTCAGAGGGCTCACTAGATTCTGTTTGAAGAGGCTTAAGAGCCACAATAACAAGATGTTTAGCTGTAACAGAAATGTGAGGAATATTTAAATAAGCTCCCCATTGGTATAATAAGTCTATTCCCCATAAGTTTCCTGACTTATTAATGAGACTGCCATTCTTATGATACTAGAAAGGCATTCATTGGCCCAGAGTAACCCTTTCTCACATATTAGACACACACGAGTTGGTATTGCTCTATTACTGCCACTAGATGGAGCGCTCACACTACTTTTGGCTCAGCAATCCTTTGGAGCAGACAGCATAACAACTGCTGGAAAAGTTCCATAAACTCACTTTTTCTTTCCTTCCCTTTAATTACACATGAATTTATCTGTTTTTGGGTGTTCATTAATTTTTTCATATATATTTTCATTAAAATCAACATCAGTTTGTTCGGCTATCGGTCCAGCGATAGCAGTATCCTGTTTATTATCTTCATTTTCATCTGATTGTAATGATTTAAGAGCAACAGAAATAAGACTACACAAAGACCATACATGTATGGGAATTATCTTTCTCCTTTTGATAAGCCATTTTTAAAGCTTTCATGACTAACTTCCACTGTTTCAGATTTAAAATATCTCGCCCTTATGGCTGAAACCAATAACAATGTTTCTGTATGAGAGAAAAATTTCCTCAAAAGCCAAGGATTTAATAGTTAACTGTTGCTTTTTAATAAAGTTTTTAACACTCTAGAGTACTCTTCAAAGTTCCACTGCTAATTCCCCATTTCCCTGATGATCCCAAGGATGTAACTTACATTTTTTTGTTTTTTTTGTTTTTGTTTTAAACCACTTGTCAGGAGCTCCTTGGTCCACTGCACACTGACTGAAAGAAAAATTGGGTTTCAGGTCCCTGTTCAGGTGCCAAATGTTGATGTTCTGAAACTAGGTCCTTGAAAACGGTGCAGCGGATGAGAAAGAAATAACCAGGGTCAGGGGACCCTCTATCCAACGGGAGGAGAGTGCTGCTGCATAAAACATTGTGGCTTTTATTTAGCTTTAGAACAAAGAAAATACATGTGTGCATGTGCAAGGGTAATAGATACATGACAGTTTACACATTACTAAAGTCAGCAAGTTTTTAGGGTTAATGGTTCAGTTCTCTTTTCATTCCTGCACGTAACAGACCTTGTTAATCATTATCTGAAATATATTAACTACACTCTTAGAAGCACAGAATGCTTCTCCACCAGGCTCCTACCATGTCTTATCTTAGTGTCTTGAGACTAGAGATGCCTGGCCCATAAATACCAAGGCATCCTGCTTTCTGTCAGTAGTCATGGCCTTTAATTGAACTCCTTCAGTGCTCTTTCTAACAATGATGTTTTTCATTACTTCTTCAAGAACAATGATGAACAGAGCAGTAGAAAGTGTTCTGGAGGTAGATGCAACCCTGTTTTTGAACAAAAGCAGGAAAATGACTTTTTATTTTCAAGTTTCTTTCTTGAAGTGCATACAAACAAATTGTCCATTTTGACCTTTGCAGCTTTTGGTACATTTTCATTTCAGGTCAAATTTTAATTTAATGACAATATATAGTGTTTATCTCTTCATATTCTCATTATACTTGCAAAGTGAATGGATATTTGAGACATATTTTTGTCAAAAGAAAACATGTCTATTTCATTAATATGCAATCGGTGCTTATATCATTTATAAAATGAAAAGGAAATAAATATCAACAAGTGATCACTAATAAAATTAGTTATAAAATATATTACTGAAAGAATTAAGTCATCAAATTTGCCACTAGAAATATTTGATTTCTAAAATTTTTATTTATTTTATTTATTTTTATTTTTAAAGAAGCTTTGATTACACAAATGCTACATAAATAAAATATAAAGGATTCCATAATTCCCACTCCTTCCTCTTCCCACACTTTCCCACGTTAAAAATATCCTTCATTAGTGTGGTACATCTGTTGTAATTGATCAACACACTTGCTGATAGTAAAGGAATAGAGAATAGGTAGTGGAAAGAGTTTAATATAAACACTAGCTCTGGCCATGTGACCGTAGGCAGAAACATAGACTGTAATAAAATATTTTCCATTATGTTGGAATATACACACATATATGTATGTCTTAGTTTTCTTCTCTTGCACCACCTGCATAAAAAATAAATTGTATTAACATTATGTCATAGTACAAAATTTATAGGATAAGAGTAAATATCACTCCAGGACTTGCATTTTTTTCTGGGGAAAAAGCTAGTGAATTTTCTGTGTTACAAAACAAAGGACAGTTATATCATACTAGGCAGAATTCTGAATATGTTATTATTTTAATTAGGGGATTAATTGTGGCTTAAGTAGACATGTCTGAGTATCACATTGATAATCAGTAGACTGTGAAGTTTAAGTTCATATGCCAATTTGGGCAGATTATGGTGCCCAAAATGTTTGATCAAGGTAGAACTGGCATGATTTTTCACTGTGAGGTTACTTCATAAAGGGATTTGCATCTGTAATCAGTGTTCATTGCATTTGCAACTCAATTTTCTGACTGTAAAAAGGAGACTTTTCATAGGAATGTGGAGAGTCACCCCATCCAATTAGTTGGAGTTCTTAAAAACAGAACTGAGTATATCAGACATTAGAAAGAAGAATTTCTACTTCAATTAGCCAAACTCTATTAGGAAGTTCAACTTTACCATAATGGGAGTTTAAAATTTACAACCTGTCCTGCAGAATTCAGTCTTGGAAACCCCCACAGTCATGCTGTGAACCAATTTCTATAACAAATCCTTTAATGTATATCTTGTCAGTTCCCCAAAAACCCTCTTAGTTTGCCTGAATTCTATTGCAATCACCACACAATGAGTTGGCGTAAAAAAGACAAATTTACTGCATCAGGGTTTTAAAAACTGGAGTTTCACATTCAAATAACAAGGCCTGCTTTATCCCCAAATTTTGTAACATTGTTGCAGGCTTAATGCAATTCTTGAGATTTCTGGATTTGGATCTCTGCTTCCTGTCACATGGAGATCTCTTTCTCCTTGTGTCTGATTTTATTTCTTACTGTTTTCTCTATTTTCCAGCTTCTTTCTGCATGGCCTTCTCTAGCCTCTGGTTTCCAGTTTCTTTTCTTTATAAAGTTCCCAGTAAGGGTACTTAAGACCTACCCTAATTCATTCTGGTCCCACATTCAATGAAAATAATATATTCAAGAGGTTCAATTTTCAAAATATTGTTATCCCAATGTATGAAGATTAATATAAGTAATATGTATAAATTGGGGTACTTAATTCAACCTTCCATGATTTTCCCTCTGGAACACAAAAAGATATATTCTTCCCATGAGCAAAATATATTTATCCATCCTTTATCCCAAAATCTTTAAGCCATTTCAGCAATATCTTTAAGTCCAAAGTATCATCAAAATCAGTTTAGGATGTGATCCAGTCTGTGGGAAAATTCCTCTTTAATCATTGGAACTGTGAAACCTAGAAAACAAGTTTTCTGATTCCAAAATGTAATCATGGGAAAGGCATAGGATAAACTTTCTCTTTCCAGAGGTGAGAAACTGGAAGAAAAATGAGAACAGACCAGGTTACCCAAGGAAGTTTGAAATCCAGTCTGCAAACTCCATTAGATATCCAGGACTGAGTGTCATTTGCAGAATTATGAATAGTCCTCTGGGCCTAATAGAGTTGTGCTCCACCCGCCCCAGTCCCTTTTCAAACACCTGGAGAGTGATCTTACTCTGCAAACAGTAGAGCCTATGTTCCACCAACTGCAAGCATTGAAATGGTGGGCAGGACTGTGTGAAGAACACACCGTCTTGCATTGAGATGACAGCTCAAGTCTGCCTGAAAATCTGGACAGAAGGCTTGCCCCCTCCAGTCCTGGGGCAGAAATCCTCCTGCACCCAAAGTCTTGGTCTGTGGAGATGTCTTCAGTGGAGGCTTTCCCACGGTTCTGCCCTTGAAGTCATTGTTTATTCATTTTGTCTTGTCTGTTCTTGCATCCAGCCTGGCATTTCATCAGCTCATACAAAATTCTCAAAAGCCATCAGAGAAAAGGATTTTCCATAGATCCTTCCTAGACAAATACATTTCAAATCCTGCCTAGGAGGCTGCATAAGGGAGTGATGACAATATTCTGCTTCCATGTCTTGTTCCCATTTAAAGGAATATTTTCTGTTCATGAAAATTCACTTACACTTATGGTAAATGTAATTTTCTACATGCATATTATATGCAAAAAAAATTTAAAAGGAAACAAAATGTTATTTTGTTGTCCCTTTTAAAATAAGGTACTTAGAAATCCTTTGAATCACTCATCATCTTACTGATTCTCCTAGTAATGAAATAGTAAATAAATTTTTCACACCTGTTCAATTTATAGCTGAATGACTTGCGTTTTTAACATTTTGAAAATCACAGTTTAGCATTTTAGTTCTGTCAACTACTCTTAATTTTTAAAATTTGTATTTCAATTGATTTTTCTTCTTAGCTGTCTTTTTTCATATTTTCTCTTCTTAATTATGATTTCTATGGTGGTTAATAACCCATATTTTGCTAAATCTTACTAGATTTCTGTTTCTTTTATATCTAGTTTATTTCTGACTTCTATGACACCCGCTTTCTTATCTTCCTTGCGTTTATCCATTTGCTGTCTGATTTATATGATTTTCTTGAAGCTTTAGCTTTTTTAACATTTGTTTCTACATTATTATACCATATTAAATTATTTATTTCCTTTTATGCTCTGATATAATTACACTTTGGAAAATATTTTGGTTCCATTTATCCTTCCCTCTTATATGGAGTTTAATAACTGTGATTCTTTTATTCACCTA
>JAQZBX010111965.1:0-10237 GCA_029593785.1 Cabassous unicinctus
GTTTCTAAGACAAAATATTATCTTACAGAGTGACATTATCCAGCAATTTGAAGATCTCTCACAGTATAGGTATCTCTTAAGGTGTTGATTAAAAGACATGGTCTTCTCAACTTGATGCCATACTTTGTTTTCTATATCCTTATTGTGTCCTTAATACTGTGATTGTGTATCTATTTTAATCACTTTTTAATTGGTACAGACACAGAAAGGTGAATACAAAGATAACAATTTGAATTGAATTCCCTAATATTCATTTCCAGGATGGCAGTATCCTGTAATTTGACGTTTTCTCATATATGTGGTCCCTTATTATAGTACAATTCAATATGCTTCTCCATATGATATTATTATTTTTCATAACTAAAAATTATCCTAAATATTTTCCAAAATATTTTAACAATGTGGGAAGAGTTTTTAAGAAGAATACATGAGTTACTCTTGAAGTATTGAGTATGAATAACTATGAGAGAGAGATACAGATCACTAACAAGTAAACTCAAAATATATAAACAACAAAACAGTAAATATTATAGGAAGAGAATGAAACTGAAGAACACAGATCATGTATAAATTAGACTTTTAAAAATTTTGTATTTAAGAATTCATAATCCAAAAATTCCTGCTACAGAACTGAAAACATCTGTTGAACATTCTGCCTAGAGCACTGTTAATCTCCATGTACCACACAATATAGATGATGGGTTCATGAACGGGGACACCCTGGATTAGAACAAGGCTGTAAGAAGATATATAAGAGATGAATTATCTGCAACTGGATCCAAGAGAACACTTGAAACAGATATTAGAAACAAAATGAGAATTGCCACCTGTGGGAAACAGTTGGATAAGTCTTTGTTACCAGCTTCTATAGAACGTGTTCTAATGTATAAAACCTAAAGCAAGCAAGAACATTCTAAATATTCAAAAATTTATTGCTAGGACCACAGACTCAGAAAACAGAACATGTGAAGATGTGATCCTTAAAATTTGAAGACTATCCCAGATGAAATGATAGATCACGTTTGACTATGTGAGTGGAGGCCTGAACATGGTACCAGTCTGGATAGATGATGAACATAGTGACCCATAAAAGACCAGCTGCCTGTAGGTACAGACAAGGGGTGATGGTGAGCCCATTTTGCCGAAGTTGGCAGATGGCAATATAATGGTCATAAGACATCACCACAAGATATGTGCACCTCAACAAATATACAGGAAAATTTGAGCAGCACATGCTGGGAGAGAAACTAGCTTACTCTCTGCCAGATTATTCATAATCAGATTGGCAACAGTAACCAAAATTCAGCAAAGATTTCTGAGGCATAAATTTCTTATAAAGAAGCACATTGGAGAGTGTGGCTCTGGATCATTTACACTGGCAATAACTGTCATAAAGTTTCTAGTAATTTCTCCTAGTTAAATCACTAGAAAAAAATCTCCAGAGAACTTAAGATATTGTGAAGTTGTGAGGTTTCCCATATCTGCTGATATGCTGCAGTTAAAGTATAAAATGATAAGATGATGGTAGCTGCCAAATTAGTGAAATTATAAGTATACAATTCAAAATAAATTAAGAGTTTAAGAAAATATGGCAAACAATCTGCATTTTATTAAACAATTTGTATTGACTTTCAAACAGATATAGAGTAAATTTCATATGACACATGTAAATTTATTTAGAAAGATTTCTAAATAAAAATTATAGAATTAATTAAAATATCCCTTCAAAAATATAGCACTCTAAATTATTTTCCTTAATAATTTATATGCAAAAATATAGTAAATAAAATGAATAAACATTTTATCGAAAAATTCTATGCATTAATTGCTCACTAAAACATATGACAATATTTTAAATATTGTAAAAATAGGCATTGATTAAATAAACACAAAAATAGGCAAATAATGAATATATCATTGCAAGTATATTTGTCTTGATCTCAATCTTATATTAATTTTAATATCAGATGTGAAATAATTAGCAACTAAAGATAAAAAATTAAAAAATTAAATTTAAAAGAAATAGCATGAAATTATAAGTTGTATGCATATATGTATATGTGTGTATATACATATATACACACAAAAAAAACACACACACAGATATGTGGCATAGATATTGCAGACCCTGTGAGAAAATTAAAAAATTTCACTGAAAGCAAACCAGTATTATAATAATTTTGTAGATATCTTCAGTAGTTTAAATCAGGAAGCAATTTTATAAGCAATTTTATAAGAGAGAGGAAAAGATACCAAAACACACACAATGGTAGCTTATTTGTGAATCTGACTTCATTACAATGAAGAATTTCTTTCTCTAAAACCGAAACAAAGACATTGAATTTGATTTCATAAACCACTTAAAATTAACCTTTAAGGTCTAGAAAGCAACTTTCAAATGGAGTAAACACACATATCATATTTTAAACATAGTAATACATTCTTCACATTTAGTGTTGACTGAAAATATAAAATATAACCACACGGTACTGCCATAAAATCAGTAGGATGGAAAAAATATATCTGGATGCACCAATTGCTAGGGAGGTTGTAGAGCCAAGGATATGTGGATGTATTACTTGTTTGTGTGCACAAGTTGGTAAAACTGCTTTGCAAAACCATTTGTTATTGTATTAGTAAGCTAAGACTTGTTTTGTTTGCAGTAAGGAATAAAGTTTCATCAGTGCTGAGAGTCACAGCAATTATTTTCCACTTGTGACACATGTCATTTTGTGCTGTCTGTAGCATTGCTATGTATGATCCACATTCCAAGAGTAGGCAATTGGAGAACCCCATATATGGGATGTTAGTGGTTCTCTTGGTGGATTTAAAAGATCTTATAAAGAAGTACATAGGTTAGCTCTTAAGTCCACACACATTATTTTTGCTCACATTTTATTGGTCAAAGGTTAAGTGACTCATTTGGCTATTAATGAAAGGTAACATATTTACATATCTTAAAAAGGGTACTACATTGAAGACCACATCAGAAGAGACATGGGATATTTTGAACTGTAGTGCAAACAAGAATTTATGTATTAAACTGTTGATAGACATGCTTGACCCTGCATTGGCAGTGAGGATTATGATTATCTATAAAATGGAAGAAAATAATATGAAAAGAGAGAGAAACCCAGTAAACCTCTTATATCCTGGATTATTTATATAATATTGAAACTATTTTATAATTTCTCATTGAAATCTAAATGTGATTTGGAAAATAATTATTTTTCCTTTCAAATTAACAGTTTAAATCCAGAAAGCCTTGCTGAATATTAAATTTTGAATGTTAAAGCTTTTTTCCACAAACTGATTAAACATCTATTAATATTTATTCACTTTCTTGATTTCAGTTAAGTTTCCTAGGCTGCTCAAGCAAATACTTATGAAATGGATTGACTTAAACAATATGAATGTATTAGCTTATTGTTTAAAGGCTAAAAGAACTTCCAAATCAAGGCATTTTCAAGGTGATACTTTCTCCCCAAAGATTGTGGTGTTTGGGGGCTGGTTGCTGGTGATCCTTGGTCCTTAGTTTGCCATATGGAGGTGTCTCCTGGTCTCTCCCTTCTGTTCTGGATTTTGTTGATGTTTGGCTTATGGCAGCTCCATCTATGGCTTTGTTTCCCTCTCTGAATTTCATTCTGCTTATAAAGGACTCCAGTAATAGGATTAAGATGCATTCTGACTATAGTGAAAAAGATTTTTCTTTTCCAAATTACAATGGGCTCACAGCCACAGGACTGGATTAATTTTAAGAACATGTTTTTCTTGGGTTGTACATGGTTCCAAACCAACACAATACTGTCTAAAACTTGAATTACATTTTGTCATGTTTACTGAAATATAGTAACTCTTCTTTCATTAATATTCCTTCCCTGAAAAGTGCAATCTTCCTCAAGTTGAAAAGAAATAAATCATAAAAAACTATCATTTTAATTCACCTCTTCAGTTGATATCCAGTTTCTAAGGTTCCAGTATATAATGCTACAGATTAAAGAGCACAGCTTCAGATGTCATCCATTAGAAACACAAAATATGACAGAGAAAGTTTGGAGTAATTTCATTAATATTTAATTTTCAGTTTATGGTGCTTGGACAGTTGGATATTCATAAAGAAAAAATAAATTTCACTCCTTCTCACTACACACAAATGATATATATTAAAAGTCATTATAAGTCAAAACTATGACAGGTTTAGAGACTATTAATGGATAACATCTCCATGATTTCAGATTGTCATTTATTTCTTGTATTACCCATATAAGAAACAAAATGCAAACCACAAGGCAAAGTATTGATTATTTATTACAAGAGTTTTGATAATTTCTTTTCCTCAAAGGATAAAGAGATAATCATGGATTATATAACAAATCAGGGAAATGTATCTGTCACAAATATAGAGAGGAATTTCAGTGAAAAGAATTACAGACAAACATTAAAGTACATTAAAACTTTCAAGCTTAGCACAATTCTCTTTATATGTAAATTCCCACACATTCACATACATATACGTAAATATACATATATACACATACAATACTAAGTGCAATAAAAACATTTGAAATATCTGAAAATATAAAATATGAATGAGGATGTTGAGAAAAGAAAAACTCAAACCCTAATGATGAGTGCATCAATTGGTACAACCAGTTTAAATTATGGTGTGGTATTGTATCAATTGTCTTAGGCTATGTCATATTTGAGTGAACCCCCAATAGTCAGTGTGCAACTACTTATTCAGTATTCCTGTCCATTTTGTGTTGGACAAGCCCCCTACTGTAGAAATCAGGCTAATGGAGAATCATCTACCCAAATGTCAAATAGAAAACATATTATGGCAAACTATAATGCTCTTTTTAATCCACATTATTCCTTTCTTTGTCAATTAGTGTGAAAAAGCCTGATACACTAGCTTTATATCCATGGGATATTGCAGCACTACTATAATATAAGGGGGGGCACTAAAAGGTTAAGTAAAATTGAAGCAACCTAAGTCATATTCTATTAAAATTAAACGTTTGTATAACTAAAACACAATGGACATGTATTATGGGCAGGAGACAAGATTTTTCTATTTTTGTCCACTTAGACAAGGAGTTTTAAATTCTGACTCCTTGCTGGTTACTAATGTTTTAATTTTCTCCTTTGCCTGAACCATCACTTTCCATTTTCTTGTGTCTGTGATAACCTTTCCTGAAACTGCACATTTTGAAATATGTATGCTATCACTAGAATTTAGACCCTGAGACATCTGTTATTTAAGATTCCAAATAATATTCTGTGTTGCAGTTCTGGTTTTTATAGGCAACTTTTGAATGAGGGATGCAGCTTTAACATACATATCAGGGCTATATCATTGTTGTGTCTTTAATTCTGCAGTTGTGACCTTCATCTGCTGTTGTGTCTCAATTTTATTCACCTTATTATTGTGTGCAGACATTGTAGAAAGCTGAATGCAAAGAAAGCAATTTTAATTGAATTTTCTCATTCAAAAATTTTAATATTCCCTTCCAGGGTAGCAGTATTCTATAACTTAAAGTTCTTTTAACTGTGTAGGCCTTATTATGGCACTCACCCATGGTTTTCTCCAAAAGTTATTATTCCTTGACATCACTCAATAATATGTTTTCCACAAGAATGTGAATTACACAAATGTATGGAGTTAAAAAAAATTAGAGGCAGATATATAGCTGGCATATGGAACAACAAATTAAACACAAAATAGATGAAACAACAAAATATGCGTACAGTACAAAACCCAGACAGCTACTATGGGTAGATTCAAATTTAGTACATATATCATATACAAATTAAACTACATTCAAATAATTTTTAGATTGTTTAATCAAGAAAAACCCTGCTTGGGAACTCAAAATATCTCTGGAATATTCTGCATAGAGCATTGTTAATCTCTCTGTTCCAAAGACTATAGATGATGGGCTTTGTGAACGGGGCACCATGATGTAGAACACAGCCATGAGAAGATTTTTAAGAGAGCTTTTTTGCAATGGGACCAAAGGCAGCATTAACCCCAGAGATTACAAACAAAGTGAGAACAGCCAACTGTGGGGCACAGGTGGTTAGGGCTTTGTTACAGGCTTCCAGAGAATGCATCCTAAGCATCGTTGAAAATATATCAATATAGGACTTAGGCATAAGAGCAGAACATACTAATACAATATAAACACTTAGAGATAAGGCCATTGACTCAGAAAACTGAACATTTGGAGATGAGATCCTCAAAATTTGAGGTACATCACAGAAATATTGGTGGATCACATTTGACTTTGTGAATGGAAGCCTGAACATGACACTTGTGTGGACAACTGAAAACAGCAACCCACTTGCACATGAGACACCAGCTGCCTGTATACACACACGCGCGGTCATGGTGAGCCCATAGTGCAGAGGGTGGCAATTGGCAACATAGCGATCATAGGACATCATCACCAGGAAGGCTAACTCTGTACAAGGAAGAGAACCAGGAATATCTGGTGGCACATGCTGGAAGAGAAATCAACTTGGTGCCTGTCAGACATTTCACAATCATTTTGGGCATAGTTACTGAAACACAGAAAGGTCTATGAGGGATAAATTGCCTATTAAAAGTACATTGCATGATGTAAATGTGGATCACCTACCATGATAAGAACAGTTAGAAGATTCCCAGTCAGGACTCCCAGATATATCATTAGGGACATCAGACCTTTCAGGACTTGGAGCTCTCGGGAGGTTGAGATATTCATGAGGAGGAATTCTGTGAAAATGTGAAAATGGTGAGATTGTCCATGTTCCCTATTTCCATTTCCCTATAGTCAAAGTATAAAATAAGAATATACTGAAAACTCAGTGCAGATAATCCATATTACTCCCAAATAAAATGTCTCCCTTGGTACCAATATGTGGTTTCTCATGAAGAATTCAACTTAGAAAAATGGACACAAGTATTTAGAAACCAATGAATTCACGTATTTCCCTTTTCACTTTCTTTCCTCAATTCTTCTCTTATATGTTAATTTCAACATTCATAGGAATAGATAATCAATACATTGAATGATCTAAAATGAGGCTCATAAACCTTTCAGCTACTGAGTCATTTATAGTATTTCAGCAAAATATCTTTTCAACATTGGCCTGGACATAAGCAGGGATTATTTTCTCATTTCCTTCGTTAAAAAATGGTCATCTCAGATACTTCCTATAGCAGATCCTCTGCATCAGTCCATTTGTATGAACACTGTACTGTGATTATTTTCATGTACCAGGTGACTTGGGTGTTTGCTTGTATCTCCCAATATTGGGTCAGCTGAATAAAAATCAATTTCTGTAACCCAGTTAGTGAATGCTTCTGAGGGTCTTCTCAGAATGGGTTTCATGGTAGTAACCAGATGGATCAGGTGTCATCATTCCTTCATTTCAGTTTATCTGTAAAACATGAGTGTGAGCCCTTGCTTTCCTCCTAAAGAGCAACATCAATTAAAGATTTGCTTCTCTTAAAATCTAATTGATTCCAGGTTCCTGTTGCAATGTTTACTACAGTTCCCTTCCTTCCTTTGCAAATTACCTTATAACCTGCACACAGTATTTAAGAAAATAATCCCACCTAAAATCACTCCTCCACAAGGAGGATTCATCAGTCATGAATTCTAGTACTTGATGAAGACCCATATTTCTGTCCAAGCATCTTGCCTACATATTTTCTAGATTTTATGGAAATCTCTTCCCTCCCAATAACAGCTGTAACCACAACAGTTTTACTTTTGCTTGTCTTGAAACATACGAAAGCATAAACAAATATTATTTCAATCTTAATTTTCCTTGCAATTTTAAAACTAATTACGTTGAGAAGTCTCATTTCAGAACTATTATTTTTATATGTGGAAAACATAGAAAACAAGGGTAGTAAGAATAAAAATGTTAGAAACTATATTTATTTATTCTTTATATATATAATCCATTTGTAATTATAAAATCAAATATAATGGTTAGAATTTTATGTAGATAATAATGTTTTACTTTCATTAATTTTGTTCATATTAATTTCTAGCACTTTTGCAATATATTTTGGCAAATTGTTTTTCTATAATAATCTTTTGATTATGAATATTTCTTCTATCATTTAAAGAGAGATTTTATTAAATATTAAAATAATACTCAGTGTTTATGTTGATATTTAACTTAAGTTTTATTAAGCATAACAAAGCTTCTAGATGATTTCTAAATTGCCTTTATCAAAACCATGCATTGTTATTTATCCTTAGAAGTTTCTATCCTATCCTACATGTCTAGATGGCATTTTTCTACTTATTCTGTACAAATCCCCAAGTGTGCCTCTGCTATATTTATCATATATCTTGTAGTTCAGAGTGCATCATGATGGTTAAATGTATAGCCTTGGCCATAAGAGGGAGAGAGATTTCAGAGTTTATCTCCACTCCTTATATAAAGGAAATGTAGAAATTATTTTCTTCACAACTTTAAGTAGTAGAAATACTTAAACATATATCCCTCAACAATTGTTAAACACATGAAATAAATATATATAATAAAAATCTATATAGAGCGTATCTTGTTCCGAATATCTTACAAATAAATATTAGAAGTTGTACATAAATAAAAACCTCACTGGATATCTCAAACAATCCACTGATATATGTAGGACTGTTTTTGATTATGAAGATTGATTTCCATGAAATGGTATGCCAACTGTCTTCCTTCTCTGAATTTCTTGACTAAACACTATATTCTAGTTCAAATAATTTTTAATTCATAGTAGTTGTTCTAGTTCAATACCTTGGCAATTTATGTATCCTTTTACTTTCAGTGTTTGTAAATATCAGGCACCAGTTTTCAAACTAATCACCTATTAAAAACAGAATCAGAAATATTCAAAACTCTCTATGAGCATCAATTTACACATGGAACAAAAATAATTAATTATCTTAATGACCTTGAGATGCATCACAATGAATTTTCTATTAGCCATCTTAAAAAAATACATGAGTTAAAGCATACAAATATAACTAAGAAACAAGAAAATATGGCTATCTTCTATAACATGAATAATACTTTTGCTCAAGTAAATAGACTTCCCAAAAATTGTGAGTCTACCTCATTCTTCCCAGGCTAAAATTCAAGGAGTGACTTCTCAGGGAAACACATGGTTACCTGTAATCATAAGAACAATTGTGCTTCTAGATTCTTTATAAACATGAGTATTCTTTAGGACGGACACATGTGTTATAAATCTCAAGAGCTCTGGGAAACTAGTGACTTCAACCTGCAGAGAGGCAAGTTTTCTTAACCTCTGATTGTTAAGAATTCATTGTTATTCTCTTGAGATTAGATAAATTCATAATTGTGCTTAGGACAAGTTAGCAAAGAATATTTTGTTTATAAAAGAGAAGGAATCAAAAAAGTTTCATAGTCATTGTTAATTAAATACATTTCAAATTTTATGTTTATAAATATAATTACTTAAATTACAATATATCAATAAATCATGCCACCCGAAATAAAATTATATTTTACAAGAGTTTGAATTAACATTATAAGGGGAAGGCAAATCATATACTATTTAAAATTATCAGCACCACACAAAACAGGCAAATATTGACTAGTACTTATTAAATTAAAGAAAATGGCAAATATTTAAAATGGATTTTACAATGAAAGCAAATAAAAGAGGTTGAATCACAGAGTGGGACTATTAGCAGATATTCTTTGAGAAGATCCTCACACATGGGATTTGACAATAATGTTAGGTGCCCCACAGGCATGTAGGAAGAAAGTTGCCCATTTGTTGGTTTTCTGAATATGCTTATTAATAGCTGTCAATCAGGAAAGTATCAGAATATGGGAGAGGCAAAGGAGCTCTAAGGAAAGTCTTGGAAATGAAGGCTGAAAAATTGAAATCTCCACATACCACTACAAGAAATCAACACAATTATGAATGAAAGTTGGTAGGGAACATTTGGTGATTAAAAACTTAAATTGATGAAAGCAGAAATCCCCTTTCACTTAGGACAGGAAATTTTTGGCTTCACCAGAGCTGGGAATGCTCAGCAAGGGTTTCACAGAGCCTCAGCAGATCTTTACCTACTTTCATAACAACTCCATGACATCAGTCTTTCTATGAGTATTTTAGACAAAAAAGCAGAACTCTGAAGTATTTCTCCATTTGAAAGAGGCTACAATTATTCCCTGATATGACAAGAATACTATAGGGTGGATC
>JAQZBX010111966.1:0-10240 GCA_029593785.1 Cabassous unicinctus
GGGGCTCTGGGCCATGAGGGTCCCGGTTGTCAGTGATTCTAGGTGATCCTCAGCACATTTTCTGAGCCCCTGGGCTCTGCTCCAGTACAGGACATGGGTCAGGCACCCCACAGTGTGGCCTGGGAGGAGAGGCACCCCCACCCCCAGGCAGCCTGCCAGAGCCGGAACTCTGGATCCCTTGGTGGCCTGGTGTCCGCCTGGCCTGAAGCCTGGAAAAGGGAATCTGGTCCCTGCAGTTATCAGAGCGGCCAAGGTCTGTGGGAGCCCTCTGGGGGAGTGTGAACAGAGGTTCGCCCCCACAGGCCCCAACATGAGGAGGCGGCGGCGGCCAGAGCAGGGAAGAGGAGCCCAGGCACAGGGCCCTGGCAGAGCCGAGGCGCCAACGCGGAAACGCCCCGGTACCTCAGGGGAGCAGAGGGTGTCAGGGTGGAAGAAGCGGCAGAGAAAGGCTTCACCTGCGGCCCGGAGGTCGGAGGCCTCGAATGCTACCTCAGAAATGTGGCAGGTAAGCAACACACCCTGAGTAGGCTGGTGCCAGCAGGAGGGAAGGGCGGGAGGGAGAAGAAATGGGGGGAGGGAGCCTCCTTGTGGATCCATGGGGGGTGGCCATGCCCACAAGTCCCAGAAGTGAGCCTGGGGTGGTGGGGGGCAGGCAGCAGACTCACCTTGGGCCCCCGCCATGCTGGACCCCCAGCACAGAGCCAGCAGGGCAATGGGGAGCAGCCCCCAGTTCTCTGCCATCTCCCTGGTCGTCTCTGGCTGGGCAGGTGACCGGACAGGTGAGTCTACACCGCAGGTAGCATGGGGATCCTCTCCACAAGGGGCTCAGGTAGGCCCTGTCACAGGCTCTTGAGGCTCTTCCTCTAGGCTCTGACTTCTCTGGGGTCTGCAGAAGGAGTTATCAGCTGGGAGTTGCTCCTCTGTGCCGACCCCCGCCACGTCCTGCACCCCAGGGACACCACTGGTGTTGGTGGGGAGAATCCAGGGATGAGCCCCAGAGGCGTTTGCTGCTGTCCCCACTGCTGTCTCAGCCTGGCACCCTGGGGACAGTCCCTTCCCCTTGAGACTCAGAGTCTTCGGGTATGACCACCAGGGAGATGGGGTGATGGCCTTGAGCAAGAGGTCCCACTCTGGTCATGGCCTGGTGAAGGGAGAAGCTGAGGGGGCTCCTGGTCCTAGATTTGTAGGCTGCTGTGCATGTCACACTGTCCTCCCCTGGGTGTGACCTCACACACACACTCTCTTGCACAGGCACAGCCTCTTGATAACCCGCCCCCACTTCACTTACCGTCATCCCTCCCCACCCCACCCCCTGAATGCCAGTTCCCTTTTCTTCGCAGAAGCCTGGGGATTTCCTCATTTTCTTTCTCTCAGGCCCTGGGAAGTACCCAGGAGGCTCCTTTTCTTCCTGTAAGAGTGAAACGTCACCCAGAATGCACAAATTCTCTCTCTCACACACACACATGCTCACACATGCACACACCACTTGGGAGAAGCACGGCTCTGAGCCCAGCTGACCGGAGCTCTGCCCCTCCCAAGCTGGGGGCCTGGCCTAAATCCCAATATTTCCTGAACCTCTCTGTCCACATTGGTAAAACAGGCACAAGTACCCATATCTCACATGGTTGTCGTGCCTATCCAGTCACATGATGATGATGTCCAGCAAATGCTCAGGAAAATAGAGGTTTGTTCGAAGCTGGGACAGAGTATTTGTCCACATTAGCACCTCTAGATGGGGACACCACCACAGAGTGCCCACATGGGGGCTGGTCTGCCTCCCCATGACAAGCCTAAGAATTCCAGAGCTTAACGTTTCAGTCTTATCACAAATAGGAATACTGCACGTGTAAAGAGAGCAGTTCACCCCAAAGTAAGTTACAGATTTAACCCAATTCCAATCCAAGTCAAACCGTATGGTTTTGCAGAAACTCATAGGAAAAAAATATATGAGGAACATTAATGAAATTTTTTAAAATAAGGAGGTTCTAACCAATAGCAAAATATATTACAAGGCCTGATAAGTAAAGCAGTGTGTGATGTCACACACATTCACAAGAGGTAGCTCAATGGATAGACTGGCCAGAAACAAATTCTACTTTACGCAAGAATTTACTATATGGTAAAGGTGGGATCACAAATCATTGTGAAATGATGGAATACTCAATAACAAGTGCTAAGATCATTGAATAACAACAGAAAAATATCAGTTTAAATCCCTATCTCATGGCATGCCCCAAATATGCAGTTAATTTTAAAAAATTAAATGTAAAAAGTTAAAACATATTAAACTTGCAAACCATAGAAGTGATACCTTTGAATTAAGCTTAAAAGCAGTAGAAGAAATCAGATGGGCAAAGACAGACAGCTATAACTTCATAAAAACAAAAATCTTCTGTATTTTTAAAAAATAACTGAAGCATAAAGCAAAGGGTAAAGTGCAAAAACAGCAGCAAAATTATGAAGGTTAATATCTTTACACTGTAAAAGATTAATACAAAGTAATAAGACATCCACAAATACAGGCAGAAAATTCACACTCACATGGAATTCATATTTGTGGTTGATCTGTATTGAAATTTACCATGAGCCAGACATTGCTCGAAGGGCTTTACAGTATTAACATGCAGGTTACCATCAGAACTCCACTTTAGAGATGAGAAAACAGGTGAAAGGTGTTAAGTAACTTGTCCATGATCACACAGCTGGCAAAGGACAGCCTGGGTTGAAGCTCACAGCAGGTTGGTGACAGAGTCTGTGCTCTTAACCACCACACCGATAAGAGACATTTCCAATCATCGTTATCCTACATGTTTATTCAACATATACTGACTCAGCAGACACTCTTGCAGACATGCACAGATACAGCAGAAACAAAAGAAAACTTTAAAACAGCTAAATTAGCACCCTCAAGGAGATTTGCAGAATCGTAGGCATTTAAAAGAACAGATTGCTATGCAAAAAGCAAAAAGATTTGCAGGTTTGAGATCCATAATTTAATATATATCTCTATCTCCCTCTCTCTCTCTCTCTCTCTCTCTCTCTCTCTCTCTCTATCTATCTATCTACATCTCAGTAATGGTCTAAATTGCAGAAGGAACACTGCAAACAAACATGTTTGTTTGCCCAAGAGGTATGGGGAAGGAGATGGAAAGTCAGAGAAAGTTGAGACCTGAAAAAGATATCCCAAATTTCCAACACCCAGGAAAGGAGGACAGAGGGACTTGAGGACAGGTATGTTAGACACTCAGCCACCTACCTGCCCCCTTCGACCTTGGTGACAGAAGCCCAGGTCTTAGCTGGGCGTATTGCTATACAGAATACAGAATTATATTTCTTATACTCCCTTGACACTAGTTATGACCATGTGACTGAATGTCATCTAAGGAGATATGATTGGAAGAATTTGGTGTGCCATCCAAAAAGTCTGCTTAAAGAGAGTTGACTTAGGTGAAGGGATCCATTTTTGCCCTTCTGCTTGTCCGCCTTCTTCTAGCCTGTAACTCGGAAGTAATGCCTGGAGCTTCAGCAGCCATTATGGACCATAAGGTTACCTTGAGGATGGAAGCCATAAGTCAGGATGATGCAACAGAAAGATGGAACCTGGATCCCTTTTGTCTCTGTGGAATAACCATACCGGCCTAAGATTGCCTCCTTTTGGACATCTTTTATGTGAGAGTGAAATAAACTTCTATACTGTTTAAGTTACTATTGTTTGTGATTTTTCCATCTGATTCCAAACAGATACAATTGAAAATGGCAAAAGAAAATTTCACAGGACATAAAAAGCAACAGCAGTCCTCTAAGTGAAAAGCAACATTCATTTATTAAAGTGCCTATACAGTCACATGCTGCTGAAATTTCAGTCCCCTAAGAAAAAAAGAGAAATCCTAGAAGCTTCCAGAAGGAGACAAACAAAACATGTTACCTTTAGTGGAACAAGGTCGGGTTAGTAGAAGATTTCTCATGAGCAACCTTAAACTCCAAAGAGTAATGTCCTCAAAATACTAGGGAAAATATGTTTAAACCTAGAATCATAAAAAGTCATGCTTTCTCTGAAGTGAAAGAGAAAAAAAAAAAACAGAAAACACAGTTTTTCAGAGGTTTTCTTAAAAAATTACTCTAAGCTGACTTGCAGGGGGTAAAAATCCAAGAAAGAAAGATGGCATGCAATACTGGAACCAGTGGTGAACAAAGAAACTGAGACTTACAGTTAAGTAAAGAACCTGTTACTGCATAAAAATGAATAAATAAGCACGCAGTAACAATATGGAACTAAAACCCAGGTGATTTTAATGTGGGAGCTGGCTGAGAAGTTAGGGGAGGA
The DNA here is from genome assembly GCA_029593785.1 of Cabassous unicinctus. Taxonomy (NCBI): domain Eukaryota; kingdom Metazoa; phylum Chordata; class Mammalia; order Cingulata; family Chlamyphoridae; genus Cabassous; species Cabassous unicinctus. The sequence goes on from JAQZBX010111966.1 coordinate 4,325, forward strand.
AAGCAGAGGAGAACTGAAAGCTTGCTAAGGGGCTTGTCTTGTGTGGGAAGAGCATATAGATGCTAATCAAGCCCATATACTGAGGGAAAGCGTGTGTTTAAATACACGCGTTTAAAACGTTAAGGTGGAAGGTCCCTAAGAGTGAGGGTGAGCATGGGGGAAGCAGCGTGAGCCAGAGAAAGAGTGAGAAAGAGAGAAAGAGAGAAAAAGGAGAGGGAAGGAGGGGAGGGTAGAAGAGAGAAGAGGGAAGAGAGAAAAGAGAAAAAACAAGCATCTTCCCTCAAAATAAAAATGCATGACAAAATTCCCAAACTCATGAGGAAATGTAATGGTAGGAAAAAAAGTTGAAAAAGAAAAAAGCAAAACCTAAATTCACTCTAGACCAAAACAATTTCATACAACAAGCTGACAAAGACTTTTAAGGAAGAGTCATAATCAAGGAGGGATTATTCTAGGAATGCGAGAAGAGCCATTCAGAAATCTGTTCATGCAACTGAGGACTTAGACAGATCAAAAGCGGGGAGAAATAAGTTTATCTTGGCAGATCCAAGATTCCTGATTAAGCAAACAAACTAATAAACCTCTTGGCAAGTGAAGAGTTGGAAAGAACTTTTGCATTTCTGGGTATCCACCAGAAACCAATGGCAAACGTTAGTACCTTCCCTATCAAAAGGCTCAAACTGGAGAAGACTGCCCACTATTGGGTAACTGCCCAGTAGTCAATTCTCCCCCAAATAATCTCTAAATTCAGTGCAATTTAATCAAAATTCCAAAAGGATTTTTAATAGATTTGACAAGCTGATTGTAAAATTAAAAATAATTAAGCCAGTGTGACCCAGGAATATAACACTAGACAATAGGAACAGAAAAGAGTAAGGAAAGTAATCTAGGATATGTAGGAATTTAGGAAGTAAAATCATTGATGGAAGATGGACCTCATACTCATAATTAATAATGTCGAGACAATTAGATGATAATTTAGGGAAAAATTAGATTATTACTTTGTATATTACCCATCCCTCCAAATTCTAGATGACCTAGATTTTTATCTTTGATGGAAAAATCAAAGATAAAATCATAAAAGCTTAAAAAATATTCTTGTAATTTTACAAGTTGAGCAAGACTCTAAAACCAGAGAATGTGAAGGAAAAAAATTATGACAGATTTGACTAATAAACAATTAAACATTTTTATATGATGCAAGACATCTTAAACATGGCAAAGAAGAAAAAGATAAGTTCATATGGGGGAATATATTTTTAACATATGTAAGCAAATTACTAATATCCATAATAAAGGAACCACTCCTGAAGTTATTATGTAAAAGACAAAGAACCTGTAAGAAAATGAACAAAGGACATTTCCATGAATATCATAAGAGGAATCCAAATGGTCAGTAAATAATATGGAAGATGCAGTCTCACCCAAGATCAGAGAAAGGAAAAAGGTCCAGCAACACTGAGATAATTTTTATCCATTACACTGGACAAAATTAAAAGATTGATAATTTCCCTAGAAAGAAATTGGCCCTTTTATGCATCACCATGGGGATGTATATTAGCTCAGTTACTTTGAAGATGATTTGACAATCTCTATTAAAATTTTAAATGTACAACCTCTAGCCCAGTAATTCTGCTTCTAGGAACCCAGGCTACAGAAGAACTTTAACACCTGTGGAAAAATGAGAAATAATGTAAGTGTCCACCAATAGGGGATTAGATAAATTGTGGTGCACCCATACTAATAAATGTCACATATTCCTTAGGCTTAAATTAATGAGTTAAATTCATATATACATCATTTCAGAAAGTTGTCCATAACGTAATACTAAATGAAAAAATAAATCACAGAACAATGCGTATGTTATAATCCCATTTATGCAAAATGAAAACCTGTATACTTGTGCTTAGAAAAAGTTTTGGAAGGATACATGTGGTGAAGAGTGGGAGGTAGGAGTGGGGGATAGAGATGACTGGGATCCTTTGTCTTTTATGCTACATAATTCTGTATTGCTTGAATTTTTAATGAAGCAAGTGTCCATGTATTTACTTGTACAACATGAAATACAAACAACTCATGAACTCTCCCATAGTGTTGGGGGGTGCAGCACAGCATAAGTAAAACTGACGAATGAAGAAAAAGTGACAAAAAGCTAATAGGAAAGGCTATATACTCATCATAAAACTATTAGAAAGCAGGAAGGATGATGACATGTAGAGGAAATTGGAAACCAGCTATGCAAAAATGTAACAGCCGGACATTTGAAGACTAAAAATTGCACATATGTGACCTGTCATGAGAGCCTTTCTAGTGCAGCCCCACGAAATCCGACCCCACTGCAGACCCTGCTCGTAGCTACCCTCTCGTCCACAGGACCAGCACCTGGCAGTCCCTGATGAAGCCCACCCACTTGGACTCAGCACGCTTGGGTCCATAACACACATCTGGGCCCCGACCCAAAGAAGCAACCGCTCGCCACGGTTCAGGGCAGGGTGTGATGGTAAAAACACATTGTCTGAGGGCGAGAATGAAAAGCTGGTTCGTGCCATGTATGGTTCTGAGTTCCAAAGTGAGCTTCCCAAGCTGCTGCATGGAGTTCAGGCCTGAGTAGCTCAAGGTTCCAGGATTTCCCCCTCCGCGTCCCTCTTTCTCTGCACACCTGCACCTCCATGGACACACACAGGTATGTACTAATGTGTGTGTGCACACACACATACACTCAGACACACTCTTTCTAAACCAGGGTGCAAGAGACTATCAGCCCTCTCCCCATTCCACAGATGAGGCAGAAGCCCCCGGCAGACAGGAGGTGTTTCCACTGCCACCAATACCTTAGTGACAGATCAAGGACATGCAGTATCAGGGCTCTGACTCCCTGTCACCCACGCCTCCTTCCCACAGGGACAGTCAGATCCCCTGTTGAGGCCGGGAGCCCACCCACCCACCCAACACACTTTGCACAGCACCCTTGTCGGAGGTCAGCACCCCTGGCCATCTCCTCTCACTGGCTGCCCCTGGGCTCAGGGCTGCCCAAGAAGCCAAGTCTCGACCTCCCCAACTCCCCCAGAACACACACGTCCCTCCCAGGCTCTCCCCATCCCTTTCCATCCAAGCCTCCCCACACTCCCCTCTCCCCCCACCTAACATGCCCCCACCCTACCCAGCAGCCCCACCCCTAAAAGCCAGGCAATACCTCTCTGTGGTGGGACCGATCCACCTTCTGCCGGAGTCTCCAGACGCAGCGAGCCCCACACGCTTCCTATTAATGCTGACGTTAGGAGCAGAAGCAGAAAGAGGAAGCAATGCCGTCCCAGGCCTATTTCTGCACAGCTGACTCTTCAAAAGCATCACTCAGCTTCTTAGAATTGTGGACAGGACACTGTTTTGCAAGCTTCCCTGCCATTGCACATGATTTTATCTTTCTGCCCAAAGTCAGTTCCCCCACTGGGTCTCCCTGAAAGCTCCTTTGCATCCTTTAAGTATTAGCTCAGATGGGGCCTCCTCCATGCAGCCTTCCTGACTTACCCATGGGGGATGGAGGGGGAGGTGGCTGCAATAAGCAGAGCAGGTGAGAGCCCAGAGCCAGGCACACCTCCACTACTACTTAGGGTGTGACCTTGTGCAAATTACCTGCGTGTAACTTCTCCAAACCTCAGGAACCTCACCTGTTACTTTTACAGAGGTGTATGCACCAAACTTGAAGGGCTGTTGTGGGACTCGAATGAGATGCCAGCTCATAGCCTGGCAGTGGGACCCCCATAAGTGTTAGCTGGTATTATCTGACCCCCCCCCACTGTTCTCCTTGGGCTGTACCTCCCCACACTGTTTCCAGGGCAGCCTGGATCCGGTTCACGTCTCTCTCCCCAGGGCACAAGCCTTGGCACAGAGGAAGGTCCCCGTGACTATGTGTGAAATGAATGAATGAATGAATGGACAAAAGAACAAATGAAGGAATAAGTAACTCCCTGAGCAAAGCAGGGTCTAAATCAGGAACAGGCAAGCAAGGCACTCACCTTGGGTGCAAAATTAAGGGGGCCAAAAAAACCCTCAATAATCAAGATAAATAATATTCGAATGCCATAGTATTAAAAAGTGAAAATCAACGCAAAAAATTCCACCATGCGCAAAATCTCAAAATTTTAAACAAAGACGGGGCAGGTAACAGTGCCACCTGGAGCCTTATTGGAGTCTGAGGCAAAAGGAAAGATCAGTAATCCAGATCCCACATGGGCCTCCCCAGGAAGAGCAGTCTAGGGGCTGGGGCGGGCATGAGGGGAAAGCAGGTGGTGGGAACCCATAAGGAAGCATTTGGGCTTCTGGCCCAGACTGTTCTTTGATTTCTTCCTGCCAGGAAGGGTAGGCCTAGCCGGGAATAGCTTGGAATGCCCCCTTCCCCCAGCAGAGAAAGCTCTGACCGGATAGCAGGAGAGGTGGCTGCAGACAGGAATCCTCTCTGGCACTCCTGCCCATGGGCAAAATCCCTTCCTGGGGTGGAGAGGACGTGCAGGGTCCAGTGAGGATGTGATGGGCCTTTCTTCCCTCCTAGCTGTCCCCCTCGGCCTGTCCTCCCTGAGCCCCCTGCGGTGCTGGCCAGTGCCGAGGGACCCAGGGAGAGCCACACTGAGACCTGGTCTCTAGGAGCTCAATTGGGGGGAGAGAGGCCCTGGCAGAGGTTGGGGAGGGACAGTGTTCTCCCTCCGTCTGCTTGGCCCACCCCTGGGCCTGGGAAGACCAACACGGGTGCAGTGCTTTCCAGGTCTGCTGGGGGGTTCTGTGGTCTTGGAGCTTGGGAAGCTCCATCTCGTTGCCTCAAGGAAATGACAAGGGTGACCCCTGGCCCACCAAGACAAGGCAGGAAGCCCCCCATGAGGATGCCCTCCCTGGGGTGGGCCAAGGCTCACCCTCACTTCCAGGTCCCTGCGTGACAAGGGCTGAGGGAGAAGACAAGGACACAGCAGTGAGATGGCCTGAAGATGGAATATGGGAACTAAGCAAAGTTCAACTTTAAACAATGACATTGTCATTGCATTGAAAATAAGCAAACATCAGCAACAACAACAAACGAAGCAAAATAAAACAAGAAAAGCTTAAGTATGTTCATTTTATTTTTAAAGATTTATTTTATTTATTGCTCTTCCCACCTACCTCATTGTTTGCACTCACTGTCTTCTCGTCTTCCTTTTAGGAGGCACTGGGAACCGAACCCGGGACCTCCCATGTGGGAGGGAGGTGCCCAATTGCTTGAGGCACCTCTGCTCCCTGCTTGTTGTGTCTCTCATCGTGTTTCCTCATTGTGTCTCCTCGTCGCATCATCTCGTGGCATCATCTTGTTGCATCAGCTCACCGTACCAGCCCATCACATCAGCTCTCTGTCTTGCTCATCTTCTTTAGGAGGCACCAGGAACCGAACCCAGGACCTCCCATGTGGTAGGTGGGCTCCCAACTGCTTGAGCCACATCCGCTTCCCTTAATTATGTTCTTGAGAGGTGACTTTGGTCTGGATGTGAGACCCAGCTAGGGGAGATGCAGAGATGTCCTTACAGAGATGTCAGATGTGATCTGACAAGAGAGCAGGAGGATGTGTGGAGCCCATCGAGGTCCTTGGGGGGTTGCTTTTCTCAACCTTATGAATCTTGGACAACTACCTTAAAAGTCTGAGCCCTAGTAAGATTTTTGCATATACTTAAAAAAAATTCATGTCCTGTATTTGTAGTCCTTTAATTTTAAACTTACATCTTCTAAGTGTACAGCTCAGCTGGGATGACAGAGGCCCTCAGTGTGCAGTGCAATAAATATTTATAAATGTAGACAATTATATAACCACCACCCAGATCAAGATCTGGAATATTCCCAGACCCCAGAAGGCTCTTTTGTGAACCTCCCAGTCACTGTCTCTCAAAGGTAACCACTGCTCTG
>JAQZBX010111967.1:0-10237 GCA_029593785.1 Cabassous unicinctus
AACATAATCAATTAAAAGATTAAGTTAATATTGAACAAAATTACAAAATGACAGATAAACAGAGCATAAATATATATATATATATATATATATACACACACACACATATATTTACCAATATTTAGCTTTTAGCTGGGAAGTGTTGAATTAGCAACTGATACTAGAGTTTTGGTTGATTGTGTTTAGGATTAATGAATTTGATACTATAGATGTCAACTTGTGAGTATTTTGCTAATTTCTGAGGAAGGGGCCAGACTCCCCAGGAAGGAGCACAACACTCCTTGGGCAGTATATTTTAAGGTTTATGCATCAGTCCCTGGGAGAGTGGCCAGCTCCTCCAGGGAGGAATACAAGACCTTTTGAAATGCATTTTATCTTTTTTAATAGTAAGCAGTTGATGTACTTACTATTTTAGTTTCCATTATTTTTCCTGAAATTTGAAAAATGTTAAGATTTACATATGCATATAATAAAGTACATTTATGTGTAACATACAATTTATTAAATTACTTAAGTATGCAATGCAGTGCATTAAAGTTTTGACCAGTATTTAAGTATGTTATATAAAATTCATAACTACAGTAGATTATATAAGAACAAAAACTAATAAGACTTAACCAGCTGACATCCAATGAATAAATTTATAATTTTTATGCATTTAAGATTTTTAGTAGCATGATTAGAATGACCTTAATTTCTTTATTTTGTATAGTTTGAGGCAAAGGTAAAAACAAATTATTTCCTAGTTGGGCTGTGAGGCAACACAGTAACATGTAATTTTAAAACCTGCGTTGGTTTTGTTGTTAACATTATAATTATAATTGGGGTTGTAGCTCACAATGTGGAATATAAACTTAATTTATTGTTGGCTATTTTACAGAAAGGGGAATGTGGCCTGGCTTGACTTGTTTAAGAACATTAATTTTTTGTAACAAACTGGTAATATTTGGGACTGCTGCACATTGCAGTGGTGTTATTTTAATTTGCTATAATTTACTGTAATGCACTACCCATGGCAACCCCTAATGGCTGCTTTCTTTCTGTAGTTATAGTCTTCTTTTTTTTAGCAGAGGTGGGGTAAATCAGATAAACTTAAGTTAAAGCATCTGCCTTTTGTTTTTCAGGCACAGAGGTAGTTTTTATGACACATATTATTACTGTATTTTAAATAATTAAAATTATGATTAATAATATTATATTTTTATTTAATATTACACTGAAACCTTAAATTTTCAGGAATTTTATACACTTTTAAAGTATTCATATGAACATTTTATTCATACAACTTTAATTGTCATAAGGTTAGAAATTTTTTTTAATTGTACAACAGTTTTAAATACTTCATTCAATTTATAATATATTACAGGAACTTAACTATTTTTAGTATTTTAGCTTTTTCTAGGTAAGAGACCAAATTATTTGTAACAGTTTGAAATAAAAAGCTACTTTTTGAGAAAGCATGTTTAAACATTATGTTCTTTTAAAAGTGATAAAACTTGTTTTTTCAAGGAAACGATAAGGTTAAAGTATAAGAAGCTACTTTGATAAAACAGACTTTCTTTTTTGCATACTGATTATTCAGGAGAAAAACTTTTTGTAAACTTTTATTAAAACAGATTAATGACTTGAGAAACTTTGAGAAAGAATAAAACTTTAACTTTGTTTTAATAACTAGTCATTTTATCTTAGGATAAAATTATTTTCTTTTCTTTAATAATAAAAGCACATTCTATATACCTTCCATACTTAGGTTACCACAATTATTTTGGAAACTGTTTCCAAGCAAACTTCTGATAACATACAATTACTATAAACATTAAACAAACTTGTTAGAATAATGATTTACTTTGATTATAACTATTTTTATTATTTTAAATTAATACCCATATTTATTTATTAATATAAGTGCTTATTTAATTTCTGGCCATTTGAATAGAGCTCTTTTAATAATTTTCATTTGTCAATTTAATATTACCATCCAGAGATATCAAAATATACACAGACACTGAACAAACAGACAAACACAAAACAAGTTACAACACATCAATAGAAACATACATCTTTGATTTTACTGCTCTTGAGAATTTTTCTGGAAACTGTATTGTTAAGTTCCTTACTTTTTCAGTGGTTTAATTTTATTAACCTCTATCATTATGTAAGCAGTAGGAGGTTTACAAAGTTGCTGCTGGAATGTTTTCCTTATTTTAGTTAACTCTGTGGCAGAATAGTGATGCACATGCACCTAATCTACAGTACTTCAGACTCACCCAGAACAACTAACAAAAGGATGGCTATGAACAATGTCCATCAGAAAAAACAGAGTATCTACAAAAGCAAGCAAGATAGTTCCATCCATCTACCCCCATGGGATCTAAGACTCCTCTCGAATGAAAGCAGAATGGGCATCACCATCCCAAAATCCTCAAGATTGAGGAATGAACAAACATAAGATAGATATGCAACTATGGTCTAAAGTAGACATTATTATTCTAGTAATGGAAGAACTTGTATTGTTGATCAGTTCCAATGAAATCTAATCACTTACATCAGAATCTAAGGAGATAAGAAGAAAGAGATATGGTATATATAAGGTACTGAAAGTGAAAAACTGCAAGCCAAGATTTCTGTATAGGGCAAACCTGTCATTTAAAAATAATGGTAAGTTTAAATTCTTCAAGAAAAACAAAAACTGAGAGATTATTTTACCAAATGACCAGAATTACAAGAGACTCTAATGTGAGTGCTAAAGTGTGAAAGGCATAAACAAGGGTGAGAGACTTTGAGAAGAGTGTAGAAAAGAAGATTATTAAGAATGGTAAATTAAAGGGTAAAAAGACAACAATAGTAAAATATGACAATGGAAAGACAAAGGATAAAATAGATGAAGTAAGTAATGGCTTCACAATAATAACATGGAATGTTAATGGCTTGAACTTCCCAATCAAAAGACAGACTGATAGAATGGATAAAAAAAAATATGAGCAAAGGAAATGAATGTGGCTCAAGCAATTGGGCTCCCATTAACCATATAGAAGGTTGAGGGTTTGAGTCCCAGGGCCTTCTAATGAAAATGTCAGCTTGCCTGTGCTGTGAGCTGGACTAAGTGGAGAGCTGGCCCATATGGAGTGATTGTCTGTGTAGAATTCTGGCCCATGCAGGAGTGCTGCCCAGCACAGTAAGCTGGCATAGCAAGACGATGCAGCAAAAAGAGACACAGAGGAGAGACAATAAGAGACACAGCAGATGTGGTAGAAGAGATTGAGTGCCTCTCTTCCACTCTGGAATGTCCCAGGATCCATTGCTGGTGTTACCTAAAGAAAAGACAAACCAAAACAAAACACACAAAGAGCAGACAGTGAACACAAAACAATGAGAGGGGAGAAATAAATAAATAAATACATAAATAAATATATTTAAAAATATGAGCCATTTATACATTTTCTATAATAGAGTCACCTCTGACATAAGTTCACAATCAGGTTGAAAGTGAAAATTTGGAAAAAGATATTCCATATAAATAGTAACCAAAAAAGAGCTGAAGTGATGATACTAATATCAGACAAAATAGATTTTAAATTCAAAACTAGTTTAAAGGATGAGGAAGGACACTATTTTAATAAAAGGCACAATTTGCCAAGAAGAAATAACTATAATGATTATTTATGCACCTAAATTGTTTGCCCCAGATACATGTGGCACTCAATGGCAAAACTGAAGGGAGAAATAGATGTCTTTACAATAATAGTTGGAGAATTCAATACACCATTCTCAGTATTGGGTAGAATATCTGGTTAGAGAAAAATAAAGCCAGAGAGAGCTTAAATAATTTGATAAATGAACTAGAGCTTACAGACATTTATAGAGCATAACAACCTAGAATAGCAGGTTATACATTTTGTTCAAGTGCTCATGGATCCTTCTTTAGGGTAACCTACATGTTGGAACAAAAGACAAGGCTCAATAAATTTAAAAAGTTTGAAATTATACAAAACACTTTCTTTGATCCTGATGGAATGAAGGTGGAATTCAATAATTGGTGAAATAAAGGATAAATCATGAACATATACAGATTAAACAACAAACTCTTAAACAATGGTTCAAAGAAGCAATTTGAAGAGAATTCAGTAAATACCTCAAAATGAATGAAAATAAGAACACATACCAAAAACTATGGAACACCACAAAGGGAGTGCTTAGAGGGAAATTTACAACCCTTAATGCTTACATCAAAAATAGAAAAATGAGTTAAAATTGAAGATATAATTGCACATGGGGAGGAACTAGAAAAATATCAGCAACTAATCCCAAACCTAGCTGAAGGAAAGAAATAGTAATCATCAGAGCAGAAATAAATGAAATTAGGAACAGAAAAATAAAGAAAATCAACAAAATGAAAAGTTGGTTCTTTGAGAAGATCAACAAAATTGACAACCCTTAGGTAGACTGACAAGGAAAAAAAAGAGTAGAAACAATCAGAAATGAGAGAGGGGGCATTTCCACTGATCCCACAAAAATAAGAGAGTTCATAAAGATATTATGAATAGTTCTATATCAAAAAACTAGAAAATGTTGAGAAGATGGACAAATACAATCTACATTGACCCTAGAAAATATATAAGACCTGAACAAATAATCACAAGTAAAGAGATTGAAAGTGGCATCAGAAAACTCCCAAAGGGAAAGGCATTATATATTTTTAAAAAGCACAATTCACCAGGAACAAATAACAATTCTAAATGTATATGCACTTAACAATGATGCTCCAAGATATATGAGAGAGAAATAGATATTTCTACAATAATAGTTGGGAATTTCAATACACTGCTATCAGCATTGGAAAGAGCATCTGGACAGAGGATCAATAAAGAAACACAGAGCTTGAATAATATGCTAAATGGAGTAAACCTAGTAGACATATATAGAACATTGCATCCCAAAACAGCAGGATATGCATTCTTAAGTGCTCATGGATCTTTCTCCAGGACAGACCATATGTTAGGTCACAAAGCAAATCTTAACAAATTCAACAAGATCTAAATTATACAAAGCACTGTCTCTGATCATAATGGAATAAAGATGGAAATACACAAAAGTCAGAAAAAGGAAAATTCACAAATATATGTTGATTAAACAACATACCCTTAAATAATCAGTGGGTCAAAGAAGAAATTGTGAGAGAAATGAATAAATATCTCAAGATCAATAAAAATGAGAAAAAAACATATCAGAACCTATGGGATGCAGTGAAGGCAGTGTTGAGAGGGAAATTTAGAGCCTCAATGCTAACATTAAAAAAGAAGAAAGAGCTAAAACCAATAAACCAAGTACACAGCTGGAGAAACTGAAAAAGAACAGCAAACTAACCCCAAAGAATGTAGAAGGAATGGAATAACAAATATCAGAGAAGAATAAGTGAAGTTGAGAACAAAAAAAATCATTAGAGAGAATTAACAAAATCAAAGTTGGTTCTTTGAGAAGATTAACAATACTGACAAATGCTTAGCTGTCTGACAAAGAAAAAGGAGAGACAACGCAAATAATAAAATGAAAAATGAAAATGGTGACGTTACTATTGACCACACAGAATTTAAAAAGTTCTTAAGAGGATACTATGAACATCTGTATGCCGAAAAAACCCTAGAAAATGTAGATGAAAATGTAAACTTCTAAGGACCATACAAACCACCCACACAGACCACAGAAGAAATAGAAGTCCTCACCTCCCCAAAATGAAAAGCCCAGGACCCGATGGTTTCACAGGTGAGTTCTACCAAGCTTTCAAAGAAGAGTTAATAACAATTCTACCAAAGCTCTTCCAAAAAAATTATCAGGAAGGAATGTTATCAAACTCATTCTATGAAGCCAATATCACAATAATACCAAAGCCAGTAAAAGATATTATGAAAAAGAAAATCAAAGGCCCATTGGCTTAATGAATACACATGCAAAAATCCTCAACAAAATCCTTGTTAATTGAATCCAACAATGCATTAAAAGAATTACTCAGGAAGTGGGTGTGGCTCAGTGGATAGAGCCCCTGTTTACCATATGGGAGGTCCGGGTTCGCTTCCCGGCGCCTCCTTGTGAGGGCAGGCTGGCTCGTGCGGCGCCGTGGGCTGATGCGGCAAGACCTCACAGCAAGGGGGAGATAGGCAGACACAGAGAAGACACGCAGTGAATGGACACAGCAGCACAAGCAGCAAGGGGGGCGATAAATAAAATAAATAAATCTTTAAAAAAAAATGCACATATATGCATATGTATTTATAAAAAAAAAAAAAGAATTACTCATCCTGATCAAGTGGGTTTTACACAAAGAATGAAAGGTTGGTTCATCAGAAGAAATTCAATCAGCATAATACACTATATTAATAAATCAAAGAAGAAAAGTCATGTAATCTTATCAATTGAAACAGAAAAGACATTTGACAAAATACTGTATACTTTCTTTAAAAAATACTATGTAGAATAGACATCTTAATGATGTTTATTCTTCCTATCCATGTAAAGGGAATATTCCTCAATTTATTTAGGTCTTCTTTGATTTCCTTTAACAGTGTTGTGAAGGTTTTTGTATACAAGTCGTTTACATCTTTAGTTAAATCTATTCCTATGCATTTGATTCTTTTAGTTGTTATTGAAAATGGATTTTTTCTTGATTTTTCTCCTCAGATTGCTCATTATTTGGGTACAGAAATGTTACTGATTTTTGCACATTGATCTTATAATCTGCCACTTTATTGAACTCATTTATAAGCTCTAGAAGCTTTGTTGTAGATTTCTAGGGCTTTTGAGGTATAGGATCATTTTATCTGCAAATAGTGAAATTTTTACTTCTTCCTTTCCTATTTGAATAACTTTTTTTTCCATTTTTTAATCTTTTTCATATATATTTTAAAAGATGTTTAGATTACATAGATGTTACACAAAAATTACAAGTATTCCCGTAATCTCCACCTCCCATACCTCCCATAATATCTCACTTAAACCTCTTTCATTAGTGTGGCACATCACCTGCAATGGATATACACATCCTGGGGCTTTGCCACTAAGCATAGACCACAGTTCACATCATAGGCCACAATGAATAATTTTTATGTCTTTTTTGCCTAAATGCTCAAGCAAGTATTTCTAACACAATACAGGCACAGGGAAATAAATCTGCAAAGAACTTGGGCAAGACATAAGCTGCTGAGGAATGTTGTATACAAAATGTCCTTAGAATGGAGAAAAATAGAGCAAGACCATAGCAGAATGGTGGCAGTCATATGATGTATTCACTCAATCCAATTACATCAGAGGGATTCCCTAAGCTAAAATCAGACTTCTGGATTGACCTACTTTTCTGGATTATCCCTGCAAGCTTCCCCATGTCAGAATAACCTATGGTGAATAAGTCAGAGGCAGAAATCCTCACAAAGATGGAAAAACAAGGGGGCTTAACTGAACATTTGTAAGACTAAAGTGTCCCAGAGTTGTAAAGTGTATGGAAAAGAGAACACTAAGTAAAGGGAGAGAATTTAAACTAACCATAGATGCTGTACTGAAAATTCTGCACAAAAGCAAACAGAACCAAACATGATTCTAGGAGAATGAAGAGAGAAAAGGAAGATTTCTCCTTGAGGTGAAATAATTATTAAATATGTAGAATCTTAAAAATAGCACCACATATTCAGGGTATGTCTCAGATGAAGATCTGAACAAATCTCATCCATTAAACATGGGCTATTTTAAAGATATAGAATAATTTTGTAAAACCATCAAAGAATAACCTTAACACAAGCAAATCAAAACTAAAATTCTAGTCAAGAGGGGGAAACTAATACAAGTACTGCCTTACAATAGTAATACTGAATGTTAACATATTAAGCTATCCAAACAAATGATACTTACTGGTAGATGCAAAAAAATAAAATCAGAAATAAGAGGGGAGATATGATTACTGACACCACAAAAAATGAAAAGGATAATAAGAAGTTACTATAAACAACTATATGGAAACAAATTAGAAACCACAGATAAAATAGACACATTCTTAAAAAGGCACTCATCCTACATTGACTCTAGAAGAAAAGCAGACCTCAACAGTCTAACCATAAGAGAAAAGATTGAATCAGTCATAGAAAACCTCTTAACAAAGAAAATTCCAGAACCACATGGCTTCACTGGTAAATTCTACCAATAATTCCTAGAAGAATTAATATTAATCCTGCTCAAATTCTTTCAAAAAATTGATAAAGAGGGAGCATTACCTAACACATTCTTTGCAGCCAATATCATACCAATATGATAACCAGAAAAAAGATAATACAGGAAAAGAAAATCACAGACCAATTTCTCTTATGAATATAAATGCAGAAATCCTCAACAAAAACTTGCAATTTTAATACAACAGCTCATTTAAAGAATCATACACAATTATCAAGTGAGGTTTATAATACATATGAAAGGATATTTTTTTAAGGATTAACAGTAGAAAATCAATTAATAAAATATACCACATTAACAAATTGAAGGGGAAAGACCACATGAACATCTCCTTGAAACAAACAAAAAAATCATTTGACAAAGCCCAGTACTTTCATTTGTTAAAACACTTAGAAAATAAGAATAAAAGAAAATATCCTCAACATAATAAAAGGCAGATATGAAAAATACACAGTAATCACATTCAATGGTGAAGGACCTAAATCTATCCTTCTAATATCTGGAATAATACAAGGATGCCCACTGTCACTACTGTTATTCATCATTGTACTGGAAATTCTAGCCAGAGCAGTTAGGCAAGAAAAATATAAAAGTCAACGAAATTGGAAAGGAAAAAGTAAAATTTAGCTATTTGCAGATGTCATAATTCTATATACAGAAATTCCTGAAAGAGCTACAGGAATTAGCTATTAGAGCTAATAAATGTGTTTAGCAAAAATGGTGGGTTACAAGCAGAATAGGAAACCAAGGAAAATATACTACAATAGCAACTAAAAGAATCAAATAGCTAGGAGTAAATTTAACCAGGGTTGTAAAGGACTTGTAAACAGAAATCTTAGAAACAGTGTTAAAAGAAATTTAAAAAAACCCTAAATAATTGGAAGTAAATTCCATGTTCATGGATTGCAAGACTAAATATCATTAAGATGCCAATTCTAGCAAATTATTATTTAAATAATCACAATCAAAATTTCAAGAGCCTACATTAAAGAAATGGAAAAGCCAATTAGTGAATTTATTTGAAAGGTTTAGAGGCCCCAAATAGCCACAATAATTTTGAAAAAGAAGAACAAAGTCAGAGGAGTCACACTTCCTGACTTTAAAACTCATCACAATGGTAGTCACAACAGAATGGTACTTTCACAACAATAGTTATATTGGTGAATAGAATAGAATAGAATAGAACTAAACTGAATTGTGTGTTCAGAAATAGGGACTCACAACAATTGCAAATTGATATTTTACGAGTCTGTCCAGTCCACCCAAATAGGAAAGAATATAGTCTCTTCAATGAAAGGTGCTTGAAGTATCCATATGCAAAAAAGTGAAAGAGGACCCCTATCTCACACCATATTCAAAAATTTACTCAAAATGAATTGAAGACCCAAATATAAGAATTATGGGTATAAAGCTCCTAGAAAAAAATGTAGTGAAACATCTTCAGGATCCTGTCTTGCACAATGGTTTCTTAGACTTTCCACCCAAAGCCCGAGAAGTGAAAGAAAAAAAAAGATAAATGGGTCTTCCTCAAAATTAAAACGTTTATGGTTAAAAGATTTTGTCAGGAAACTAAAAAGATAGTCTACTCAACAGTAGAAAACATTTGGAATCCACATATCTGATAATGGTTGCATATCCAGAATATATAAAGATTTCATACAAATCAGCAATAAAAAGACAATCACATTAAAAAATGGACAAATGACTTGAATAGGCATTTCTCCAAATACGATATGCAAATTCCTTAAAAGCACATGAACAGATGCTCAACATTACTAACCATTAGGGAAATGCATAACAAAAGCACAATGAGATATCATTTGACACCTACTAGAAAGACTACTATGGCAGTTCAATATTATTTATTAATTCCAAAATATACATTGGGTTATGTTTGTAAACTGGTCTGTTCATATGGGTATATTAGATTGTATTAGATTCAGAGGTTTCACCTTTACTTGACTAAATTAAGATTGGAGCTTTGATTCAGCCATGACAGTAGAACATTGAGTCCCTGCTCCCTTGGTGG
>JAQZBX010111968.1:0-10218 GCA_029593785.1 Cabassous unicinctus
CCCCCCCCCCCACCACCACCACCGTTTTTGCTGTTTCTGTGTCCATTCACTGGGCAACTCTTTGTGTCCATTTCCTGACCACTCTTCTCATCCTCCTCCTCCTGTCTTCAATGGGATTCGATCCTCAGAATCTCCGATGTGGGAGAGAGGCATCCCACTGCCTGTGCCACCTTAGTTCCTGGTTTTTCGGCCTGTCTCATCTTGGCTCTCCCTTGTGTCACTTTCCTGTTACGTCATCATCTTGCTGCGTAGCTTGCAGGGCCTGGCGGCGCACCCGTACAAGGGGACTGGTGGCCCACGCGCCTTCTATATTTTTCTTTTTTTTAATTTTTACCAGGAGGTCCTGGGGATCGAACCCAGGTCCCTCCATATGGGAGATGGATGCCCAACCACCCAAGCCACATCTGTCCCCCTGCTATATCTCTTAAGATTGACCAAAGATACCCAAATTTACAGTCATTTCCCATACAGGATGGTCATGTAATAAATCAGCATAGTTTATTACCAGCATTCTAAAAACCAGACCTAGGGAGAAAAACTAGGTCTGGTGACACATGCATGATTTCTAATATAGTGAATGTTTAGCCTACCCTGGTTATCACAAAATCAGGACAGCAAGAATATTCACATTCAATTTGCTTTTAATTGCTTTAAATACAGAGTTCAGATGCACCAAGATAGGAAATGAAGTAACCTATTTAGGATCAGAGTGGTGACAAATGAACATGGAAAAAGAGCTAGGGCCTGAGGTGCCCTGAAGTGAACTGGGCATTTCAATTGCCTACTCCAAGAGGCAGTAGCAATCTTAGACAATCTACCCAAGCGAGAAGGTGGAGGGAAGCATCTTCCAGACACGCTTATTAACCCCAGGCTGACACAGAAGTGTCAGCTCCATGCTGCAACCAAACATTTTTTGGCAATAATGCAGATGTAATGATACAGAAGTTTTTATTCACCAGAATTCCAGGGAGCTTCTCCCCACAAGAGAAAAACAGTGTGGGAATGAGATTACACTTCTCAAGGGGTTGTACACAGCAGCAGGGAGGGTCATTTGTCCAAGGCAGAAGTTGTGTGGGGGTGTGTGTAATGACACATTGTTATAGATGAATCATATCCCCCCATAAAGATATGTTCAAGTATTTATCCCTGATCCTGTGGATGTGAACTCATTTATAAAAGGATCTTTAAAAATCCTATTAGTTAAGGTGAGGCCAAACTGAATCAGGATGGGCCTTAATCCAGGATGACTGGAGTCCTTATAAACAGAGGAAATTTGGACACAGTTGAGTAGGAGTGAGGAGACAGAAGGAGATGGATGGCCATGTGACAGAGGTAGGAACTGAATTATGGATTGCTGGCAAGCCACCACCAGAATGCTACTGACTTCAGAGAAAGTATGATCTTGCCCGCACCCTAGTTTTGGCCTTCTTCTGCAAAACTGTGAGACAATAAATTCATGTTGTTTAAGCCAACTAGTCTGTAGTACTTAGTCCTGGAAAACTAAGACACTTGTAGAGGCAGGAAAGGAAGGTGAGAAGAGGAAGGTGACAAAAAGATTATGGGAATTAGGGGAGGTATGGGAGACAAAAAGAGGAGAGACTTTTGAGCTGTGTTTGTGGAAATATTTGCATATTGGGTCACTCGACACCCAGTCCAACCACATCCCAGTAAGCATTCCTGTACAATAGGGTCAGGAAAGCTAAAAGTTAAATTTCCCAGATAGTTTTGGAGCTAGGGTTCCACATGTGACAGGATCTGCCAAGGCAGAACTCAGCAGCAGGAGGTGGCAGTTCCATACCCAGAGATAAGATCTTCCTGCAGGCACAGTGGTGCAGGCTTTCTGTTCTTCTCAGGAAGCCAACGCAAAGGTTTTAGTGTTCAATCTCTGGTAGCAGAGGTGCTGGGTGTTGGGTAGCAACAATGGTGGATGGGGGTCTGCATTTCTATTTGGACATTTCTCCTGTTTTGTTCCTGACTTGGTTGTACATATGCTGTCTTAGTTTGCCAGATTTGCTATAGCAAATACCACACAATGGGTTGACTTAACAACTGGAATTTATTGACTTAAGTTTTGGAAGGCTAGAAATCCAAAATCAAGGCTTTGGCAAGGCCATGTTTTATCCCCAAAGTCCATAGCACTCTGGTGCTGGCTTTCCACAATCCTTGGGGTTCCTTGGCTTGCATCACATGCCAATCTCTTTCTCTCCTATGTCTACTTTTCTGGTTTCCACAGAGTTCTGGCTTCCTTGCGGCTTTTTTCTGACTTCTCTTAATAGTAAAAATTATTTCTTATATCAATGTTACAAGTTACTCAGTTAACACAAGATAATAACTACAATAACAATAAATTCTGCTTTAGTCAGCAGTTACACTCCCCCCTTATTTTTGTTCATTCTTCAATCCTGAGGGATTTGGCACAATGTCCACTCTGACTGCTTCAGACTGAGAAAGAACATAGATATTATGGGACAAAGGAACGGAATTGTTTTGCTTACAATTGAAGATACTCCTTGGGCTAGGGCTGGTCCATTATCATCATTATGTTAGTTGTCCAGGGAAGGTCCGAAGAACTGGAGGGTGGGAGTTTGCCACATATCTGCTGGGTTTCAGGACTCAATCAGCATATGAACAATCCAAAGTCTTTGAGTCTCTGAGAAATATACTTAACAAGTAAATTGAAAATTATAGGTTCAAATAAAAGAAGAATAATCATGATTAGAAGATTTATAAATGAGTATAACTATGTTATATTGGAGAAATAGCTTTTCATATATTCCCAGACAGATCCCACCGAGGGGGTATCAATCTCATGTGGCTGTGTGGCTTGCCTATGGTGTCTGGACATCCCTAGGGCCCTCAGGAGCACTTTGTTTGAAGCTTTGTTTACTGTGGCAGTTTGTGAAGTCTGGCTGAGACCTGCACAAGTGTAACATCCAGAATGACCTCCCGACTCACTTTGAAATCTCTTAGCCATAAAACCTCTATTTTATTTAATATTTTCCCCTTTTGATCAAGGTCTTTCTCCAAATGCATCACTGATTAATGCTTGGTAATGATCCCTTAGTGCCAGGGAGGCTCATCCCTGGGAGTCATGCTCCATGTCAGGGGTAAGGGGGTGGGAGGTGAGGTAGTGAGTTTATTTGCAGAGTTTGGCTTAGAGAGAGGCCACAATTGGGTAACAAGGAGGTTTTCAGGAGGTAATTCTTAGGCATTAATTATAATTAGGTTTGGTTTCATTATTAGAGGAATAAGGTTCATAAGTGCAAGCATTAAGATCAAGGGCTTGGCTTATTAGCCTGTTCTCTTTTATTTGGCAATGCTTAAATATTCCAGAGCTTTTGGTCATATTATTTGAGAAAGTACAGTTAATATTTTGTTAGCTACTGTGAGGGTCTCTCTCTCTCCAGAAAACATACCTATGGCAAAAAGGATATATTTATATCCCACAGAAATATATAGCTATATAATGTTCAAGATGTTCAAAAGGCCCTGTCTTTTTAGACACCTTTATAAACTCTCCAGTAATATGCATTAGACCCACCCTGACTCAGTTGGCCAAACCAGAATAGGATCTGTTAAGCCCACACCTTAACTACATCTTCAAAGGGTCCTATTTATAATTGGTTCACACCCACAGGAACATGGATTAAGACTGTCACTTTGATGGGGTACATAATTCAGTCTATCACATATCCCATGTCCCTGGCCCTCCAGGATATTCTGAAGCTACTCTTCTTCCTTTAAAAGCTAACCCATTTTCTATAACTAAAACCATGAGACAGTGGGAAAGTGGAATGTTAAGATACTATATTCTCTATGCCAACCCCTGCTCTGTTCCTTCCGGAATTCTATATTCTATACTAAACATCTATATTATTCAAGCTTTCTGGAGCTGGATTTTATTTAAATGTGAAAGTATCAAAGTAGAAGCAAGCTTTAACACAGGCATTTCTGAAAATTACCTTCCAAGCCATCTCTGTTGAATTAACTTATTGTGTTTTAATATATTCTCTCTGCAGATAGCCAGCATGCTTTGTAATGAAAAAGGGGAATAATAAATTCTGAAGGATAAACTCAATGTTTGTCAAAACCTTGTGGCAAAACTCTTACATTTATTATTAGAAGACACTTTGGGGGGAGAAACACAATCTTTTAAAATGTTAAAGGTAGATAAATATTATTTGAATGTATCAATAACTTTATTTTTTTAATTCTTGCCTAAATTCTGTGGAAGCAGCTGTTCTCAAAGTCCTTGCTTTATTTTATGTTGAAAAGAATCTTCATTTATAAATAATACCCACATTTTATGGCCATTTTTAAATTGCCAATAAAATCATATCATATACTTCTGATGTATTTTCACAAAAGTTTTAATTATTCATTCCTTATTTGTCTGACATAAACCACAAATTTAAGCCAGATTACCTATTTTTACTTAATCAGCAGGAAGATGAAATTGAGTCCATCAATAAGAATTTTGCTGTTCCTGAGCCATAACTTCTATGCCATTGCATATGGTCATGGATTGACACTAATGGCAGATCCACAAACCACACAGTCTGCTCTCTAATCTCCATCCTACTTTGGAATTAGGGACAGGGACTGTATTTTGTATGTCTCTTTATAGTACATAGTAATTTGTACATCATAAGCACAAACTATTTTTAATAAATCAGTGAATGATTGACTCCTGTAGATAATTATAGTTTTCATTTGACAGAAAAGAAAGTCAAGACCTTGACATGCCTCATGGTCCACCCAGTAACAAAAGCAAAGAACCAAAATCAATTTATTACATAGGGTTAACATTAAACGTGATGTATAATTATCAGATCTTAAAGCTAAATGACACACTGGATATTTGTGGAAAGTCAAAAGAGAAAACCTTTTACTAATTAAATATACAAGTAATCACCTCTCATATAGGTAGCAACTATGTTTATTTTTAATTTAGCCCTAAGTTTCCAAAATGACCAATGTTCAGATCATGACCTCCTTCTTTCACCTTATCACAGCCAGATTCTGAAGCTGATACTCAGCAGCAATCCCAAGCAGACTTTTGCAGAAGGAAAGAACAGCATCTTTCTAGAAATGTATCCTGCTATGTACTCTCTTGGAGAATCCTGGTATTGAGCACCTCCTATACACCACAGCAGACCCCAATGGCCTCACCTGTCCCTTTACCCATCCACCACTGCACTAACCAGCTTCCTGAGGGCACAACCTAACAGGTATTACCCAGCCTCTCACTTCATACCCCACAACTGCAGTAACAACAGCTGTGAAGGACAGCAAAGGAACTTGGCTGAGCAAGTTCCTGTAAGTGTGGCGACTGTAAACATCCTGTGGGACAAACTTTTACCAATGTAGGCAGGAGCAATGGTTAAATGCGTCATCCTTTCTCCCCACCAAAGGGATTCTGAGGCACCCACACAGCTTCTCAGGCTGCTCTGTGGGACAGAATGCAGCCATCCACCACTTTTGGCGGCCAGTGGATGATCCATCCTTGAATTGGCTCTTCCACATTTCCTGCTTCACTTCCCCAGTCCTCATCCACATCCCCTGGAGCACATTCCACAGTGAAGTATTTGCACTGAAGACTTTGTCTCAGGCCCTGCTTTCTGGGGATCCCTGGATAACCTACAGCCCCAGCTGAGCAGCTAGTGGGTAACATGACCAAACCCAAGTCTCAGCTGACAGAGACTGACCAGGGATCTTTAATGCCTGGGCCAAACAGATTCTTGGGAACTCCCAGAAACCTGAACTAATAGTTTGGCCAATAGTGAGTGTTTATAATAAAGCCTTTCTGTTTTAGACAGTCCAGGATTCATTTGAGCTAGCCAGTATCCATTCCCCTCTTCTTGGTAACAGTGCCCTGATTTCCAGATACCCATTCCCCGCCCTCCCCAAGCAACGCATGGAGATCAGAGGAACTGGAACAGTACCCTCAGCTGTAAGGGTAGGTCCTGATAGGCTCGACCCCGTGCCTAGAGCTATCTGTTCAGTCATGGGCTGTATGAGATGCAAAAAGATCATTTCTGGGGCACCTGGGGAAGAAGCTTTGCTGCTGCACTTTGGCACTAACTGGAAAGATGCTCTCTCTTCTCAGTTGGCATGATGAGTGGATATGGTGCCTGGAACTGCAGCAGTTATTTTGCTGCCATGAGAGAGTCCAGCCTAAGGAGGAGTCAACATCTGGAAAAAAGCAGAGCCCAGAGCACCTCAGTCAGCTTAGGCTTCAAAAGGCTACTGGTTGTTCTCCTCATCTATCACGGATCAGGAGTGGCAGCCGGAGGAAAGGAGATTTTGAAGTTGGTCTGTTTTGGGCTGTCACCAACAGGCCTGCACTCACAGGCTCTCGCAGGGATGGAGGCGGTGGTCTGATGTGAGCCACGGGGTGGAACAGCACCCAAGCAGCACTCTCAGGACCAGAGGGCCAAAGCACACTTGCCTAAAGCTGCAGCATCACCCAGGTCCCAACACAAGACCCATTTCCTTATCTGCAAGCCCCACTTAGGAGATTTGTAATTATAATTGATTTTTTAACCTTGTGTATTCACTGCCTAAGAGTAGCTGCACATTAACTTGGAGAAATCAGTGTAGGAGTTGGAAGACACAGCTGGGATAAAGGGACTGGACAAAAACTAATGCTATCAAATATGAGGAGTGTAAGCCATAACTGCTATTCATCATAAAAGGATGACAGCCTGGCCTTCCCCAGAACCCAGGAAGGGTGGGTTTCCTTTCTTTATGCTGCAAGAGCATCTCCCAGATTCACTCACCCTCTCCCAGGCTTTTGCTTCAAAAATATTTTTCATTCATTCCTTCCTCCATCAAACATTTATTGAACACTTCCAGATGCGGCATTGTGTTAGAACTGAAGGAGAGAAGCTCGTTCTCTAGTAAGAGTGATAGATAAGCAAACAAGCAATTAGGATACAATGTGCTAAATGCTATATTTGCAACAGAATGCTTTACCTCTGGACTTGAGGACACCTCAGCAATGCAGGCAGGAAAAGCAAAAAGCTCTTCCAGGGAACCCTGTGTCTGCTCTAATTTGTTTTTCAAGTGTAAAAGTTTAATGGATCCATTTAAAAAATTAAAATGTGTTTTTCTGCACATAATTATTTCTTTTCTCCTCTGCTTTACAAGACGGCTCACGATTCAATAAATCCCTCGGCCCAGATGCCTGGTGGCATACTTATCCCTCAGCTGTTTGTCTCACTGCCTGCCCCTCTGAGAGGAGCATGGCACTTTTAATAATAGGTGTCATTAAGAAAGAACTGTAAGGAAATTAGGGGAGTTACAGAAAAGTTGTCTCCCTCTGGGGAGGGAGTCACGTAAGGTTGGTGGCCTCTTGCTGTGGAAAGAAGTCTAAACAGGGTAACACCAAGCTGGTGTTTTCTTTCCTTCATCAGCACTCCTGCATCCTGGGATATCCATGTGAATTTATCACTTTTATTTTATTTTTTAGCCTTTATTATTTTAAAATATAATATTAAATTATACAAATGTCCCTGAAAGCATAGTGTTTAACTTCATCTCAAAAGAAATCTACTTTATTTTTTATTTTTTGACTAATTCAAATTTATGTAAACAGTTACTTTGACTTACGACTCTTGGGGATATACTCTGGCAAATTAATACTGGTGTTTACATATATATCATATATAACACAGAGAATAAAAAATATAAATAATTCACTTATAAGATTAATATATAAACACTATCTTGAGAAATGTAGTTTGATCATTTTAATTTAAGTAAAATATAGTCTCCTAAGTAGCAGTAGTTTCTTTTGCTGCTAATGAGTGATAATTCAAACTTTCAGTGAAGAGAAAGAGTCCCACATTCCTGGGTGTGTTCCTGGAAGTCCAAAAGTCTGTTCATCTGAAGGAGAACTGATCATGGAAGAGCTCACTTCTGTCCTATGAAAGTGAAGGTGGAAGAACTCCAGCCCATGGATGGCCTCCTCTTGAATCCACAGGTCTTAATGACCCTCAGGTGGGTCAAGGTGGGTGTCCACTGAGGCTGGGGAGGCCTTAGTGGAGGGTAGGCCACAGCTCTAAGACCCAGACCCACTCCTGGGAGAGGGAGCATCATCAGCAGGTTGATCTGAGCCACGTACAAAGTCAGGAAGCACTCTCTGTGATGTGGTGATCCTCAGGACCTCTTCTAGAGACTCCAGTGTTTGCAGCATCTCTGCCATCATCTCTTCTTGTTTTGAGCATTTGGATCTCTCTTCCTTCAGTTCTTGAAACAGGGAGGTTAATTCCTGCATCAGCATCACCTTCTTTCCCCTTGCCTTTCCGTAGATGTCTACAAGGCTCCGTATATTTAAAGATTCCTTGTCTAGCCTAGCATTCTCTAAAAATGACTCCATCTCTGCATATTTCTTTTGAGCAGCACTGAGCTTGCCAAATAGTTGACATTTCTTCTCCATCAGTACAGCCAGTGTGCCTGCAAGCTGTTTTTCACGTCTTATGTAAATCCGGCTTCTAACAGACTGCACAAGTCTGAACAAAATTAAGAGACCCAGCAAAATGCCAATGACAGGTGAACACACCACTGCCTCCCACTGTAGGCTGTGGAACGGGAAGCCTGGACTCAAGTCATGGGGCAGCAGCTCCACTACCACCTCTCGCAGCTTTTCATGGATTAGCCCAAAGCCCAGCTCCATCGAGGGTTGCTGATCCTCCATAGCTCTGAAGCCACCACAGGGCTCTTCCAGTAACCATGGGTGCAGCAGCCACATCAAACCACAGAGAACCCCCCAGCATTCCATCTGGAACTAACTCACAACTGGCAGCCTGGACAGGTCATCAGTGATAGGGTCTGGGGGTGGATTCAAAAAATTAAATGTCCTTATCTCCATTATTTTCTAATAATTACTCTTTCTCCCCCTTTCTTATTTTTTTTTTGATCAACATAAATTAAAATACATTGAAATGTGCTGCTCTTAAATGAACTTGTTGAACTTTTTAAACTTTACACACATACCCACGGTATCGAACAACCCTATCAAGATAAGAATTACATCCATCAACCCATGAAATAACTCCTGTACCTTTTCAATCAATCCCCATTCCCGCACCATATACAGCCTGTGTTCTGATTTCTATCACCATATTATTAGCCTGCCAAAGGGGTGCCAATGCAAAGTACCAGAAATCTGTTGGCCTTTATAAAGGGTATTTATTTGAGGGTAGAAGCTTACAGTTACAAGGCCCTACAGGGTCCAACTCAAGGTTACTTTCTCACCAAAGTCAGTTGTCACATGTTGAAGCAAGATAGTCACTGATCTCTGCCTGGTCTCTCAGGGCTTCCTATATCAGTCTCTGGCATAGGGCTTTTTTCTTTCTCAGTCTTCTCAGTTGCTCGGCTGCTCTGTTCTCTTTAGCTGCAAACAATCAGACAAATGGCTCAGCTCTCTCCAGGGCTCCAGGATCAAACATGGCAGAGCTCTTTCTCTTTCCTTGTGTCTTCTTGAGTGAGTGTCCACTTATATAGGCCCACCAAGGGGGCGGGGACTCAACGTGAATCACACCTTACTGACGTGGTCCAATCAAAAGCCCTAAATTGATTTAATCAAGTAAAGTTAAAACCTTTGAATTTAATGCAATCAAAGGGATCAAAGGGTATCACACCCAGAAGAATAAATTAGTTTACAAACATAAATCTTTTTCTTTTTGAGCTTCATAAATAATCTTAAACTGGTGTGCCAAAACAGAGAAAGATTATGTTTGTAAGCTGGTTTGTTCCCCTGGGTATGATACCCTTTGATTGTATTAATGCAAAGGTTTTTAATTTACTTGAATAAATCAATTTAGGGCTTTTTGATTTTAAATCAGTAGGGCATGAGTCAGGGTTGGGTCCCCACCCCTTTGGTGGGCTGAAAAATGGACACACACGGAAAAAGACGCAGAAGAGGAAAGCACTCTGTCATGTTAGATCCTGGGCCTGGAGAGAGCTGAGCCATTTGCCTGATAGTTTACAGCTGACCTTGTGAAGAGACAAGAGCAGTTGAGGAGCTGAGAAGGCCCGGGAAGAAACAAACCCTATGCCAGCCTGTACTGAGAGAGACGAAGGCTGAACGCTCACAGAGATCAGCAACCATCTGGCTTCAACACGTGGCAACTGACTTGGGTGAGAAAGCAACCTTGAGTTGGACTCTTTAAGGCCTTGTAACTCGTACCCCAAATAAAAACCCTTTAAAAA
>JAQZBX010111969.1:0-10239 GCA_029593785.1 Cabassous unicinctus
TTTATGTAATCTAAAGCTTCTTTAAAAATAAAATAAAATAAATAAAAATGTTCTGTTTAGCTACAAAGGAAAAGCAAGTACTGTTATACCTTTCCCCAGGGCAACTGGGCAAACTTGCCATGCCAATGGCTCAATCAGAGGGCCCTTTCAAGTGGTTGTTATCAGAACAAAGAGGGTGTGCTCCAAGAGTTTTTGTCTCTACCACTGAGAGAAACAAGTAAAACAATTGAGACCAAGGCTCTTGCTTTAGTGGGAAGTCTCTTTTGACACTTATACACAATAAACCAATTTGTATAGTTGAGGGAAAATAAGTACAGAGCTATTTGCTTTTGTAACATTTTCTGGTTAGGGACAGCAAAACTAAAGTATTTGTGTGTCTTCAAAAGTTGAAGATCTTAAAGAACATAAGGTAAAATTGCACCATCTTATCTTGCTTCTAAAGATTTTTTTATAAAATAATAACAGCATAAGAATATATGTGCTCTTTGTAAACATGTTCCAAAAACTCTCAACTTTTTTACTTAAAAGCAGGACCTAAAAATGGTTTCAGTTTGGCCAAATCTCACCTACAGGTGTTGTTTTGATTTGGTATAGTTTGGTTGGATTTTGGTAACACGGTGTTGCTAAATTATTTGAATTTAAAAGCCCTTAAATAGAAAATTATCTCTCCTGCTTGCTATAATCTCTTTCCCTTTTTATTATTTACAACTGGCCCAATTCACATATTTTTTAACCCACCAGGCCCTTGAAGGTATTTGAAATTACCATTCCAGTCTTGGAATTGCCCATTCTCTTTTTAAGGGAGTTTACATGTACATACACACTCACACACAGATTTGAGAAAATTAATTGACTGAAATTTTTGAATAATCCAAAATGTGATTTGTTCTTAGAAAAATACAATAAAAAAGCCTATACAATCTCAAGTTGCATTGAGAAATTGGTCAATAGCCAAATAATGTACTGCTATATTTCTAAACTGGAACGGACTACCATTCCAGTTTTGAATTCTAGATATTAAAAAGGAACTTTGATAAATTGGAGTAAGGCATCAATATAGGAGGTCTAAAATCATGTTTTAAGTGAGCATTTGGATAGCTAGCCTGCAGAAGAAAGTCTAAGAAAAATTGTAAAAAATTGCCTTGAGGAAGAATTATATATTTGTTTTACTTCATATTTTAAAAGCAGAACTAGAACTAAAACTTGGTCGTGAGAGTAGCAGGTTTAAGAAGGTTAAAATTTTACTCAACATAACTATGAAATTTTTATCTTTATACTTGTTCCAAAATTGAAACAGGTATTCCTAGAGGAATATCCTACATAGATATTTGGATGAGCCTGGATGCATTGAGTGGAAGGTTACACTGAGTCAGTGCTTCACAGTCCTGACTGTCAATCAGAATCACAGGGGAGTCCTTTGAAAAATAGATACTTCTAGTCCCATTCTAAACATACTAAATTAGATTAACTGGGGTGGGGGGGAATTAGACTAACTGGGAATAAAACCTGGGGTCTTTATTAGAAGAAAATAAGAAAATCTCACCAGGATATATCTGATAGTGCTGGTTAAAGCAGTGTTTGGGTCTGCAACAGCATGACCTCTGTTATTATGTTCAAATATAAAAACTTAGAATCATATAGATGTCATTTTTCCAAGACCTGTCCTTCAAGAAAGAACAGCATTTTCCATCTATTTATTTAGGATGGCCCATCACATCATACCACTCCTCTGAAACTTCAATTGTAAAATTAAACTGATTCTAAAATGATTAACCATCCCTAAAACACCCAGTCATCTTTCCTTAGTACTGATTACTTTTTCCTAGGCTCTAACCTTCTCTCTCCAGCAAGACATTTCTTCATATTTAAGTTGTTTAGCCTAGATCAGAGGGTTCCCAAAGTGTGGTCATCAGACTAGGAGCATCCACGTCACCTGAGCACTTTTCTGGACTGGGAACTAGAAATCTGTTTTGACATGATTTCCAGGTTTTTCTGATGCATGCTCAAGTTTGAGAACCACAGGCTTAGTGAGCACCAAGGGGCTGGGACAAGGTCCTTCCTCAGGATAGAGAACTGTACTTTCTGGCATCGCAAATCCTGCAAAACTGTGGTCCAAGGTGGGTGTGGACCTTCCAAATCTATTTTCCTTCCAGGTCTTCCAGGAGCATGTTTTGTCAGAACTACTTATTCTTTTGATTTTCCAATAAGAAAGTTTGAACTCAAAGTATATACAAGTGTACATATATACACATACACAAACACACACACTTCTCCTAAAGAGAAATATTAATTCTGTGAGACTGAATAAATAAACCCACAAGGGTGATGAGAAATGTTTTTTAATGGCTCCATAATTTGTAGACACAAATTCTCACAGTAGAATCAGTACTCCATGTTCATATTCAGAAAGAAAGTGTTTATTTCTTTCCTTTATCTCTTCCCCTAATGTATTAAACTCTCTGAACCAGCTGAAACTAATAAAGAAGGCCTATTACTTAATAGTCTATCTCATAACTATAGAAAAACATGACCTTTAACAATGAAATTCCAACCTGTTTAAAAATTTGGCCGCAATTCATCCTCAACTTCAGTCTTTGACTGAGGAGAAAGGGGGGAGAGGATCTTTATTTGGCCTAAGGAATGCTGGTGAATTCAATATCACTGTGAGCATTGTAGAAAATGAATAAATAAATACCATAATTCTCTGTGCACATATAAACACTTAAGAGACCATTGTATTTGTTCATCAATTGTAACAAATGTACCACACTAAGGAAAGATGTTATTAATTGGGGAAAATGGGAGTGGGGTATATGGAAATCTCCTTTATTTTCTATGTAACTTTTATGTAATCTAAAACTTCTTTAAAAATAAAGAAAAAAAAGAGATCATTGTGATCTTTTTTATACAGTTCTGATCTATTAATTTTATTGCTTATGTTTTTTAAAGAGAGAAAACCTTCCTGGGTACAAGAATGTAATATTTAAGGTAATAGTCATGGACCATTGGGAAGCAGTTTCTTTCTCTGAATTTTTATTAAGCTTAAATACTTACTTTGATGGAGATTAATGTTCTCTCTATAATTAAATACAAACTAAGTATTCAATCACTGTACCTTCCCAATTATCAGGCCATGGTTGAATCATCACCAAGTTTAGATGAGTGTGTTGATAAAGTGTCTTCCGAATTAAGGTTTAACTTTCATAGTGCTCTTAATTATTTTTTCTGCTTACTATTTACTTTTTATGAATTACACTTTGATAACCTAAAATTACTTCTTACAGTTACCTTATGCTGAACTTAGAGATTATTAATGGGAGAATCTTTGGTTGTAACAAATAGTAAAAAAAAAAAAAAAAATACAGGAAGAAGGTGGGATTTTTAAAGCATATAAACAAAAAGTCTTTGGACCACATGATTGGTAACATCCGTCTCAGTTCTAAATGTCTAAGACTCAGTGATATCTGAATTAACATAGTGATGCCTACTGTTTTAGTTTGCTAGGTTGCCTGAAAGCAGATACCAATAAATGTGTTGACATTTAACAGTGGGAATTTTTTAATTTACAAGCTTACAATTTTGAAGCTTAGTAAAATGTCCAAATCAAGGCATCATCAGGTAATGCTTTCTTTCTGAAGACTGGCTGCTGGAGATACCGGACTCCTCTATCATGGCAAGCCCCATGACCAGAGATAGCATCTGCTGGTCCCACCCTTCTCTTTCCAGTTTCGTTGCTTTAAGCTTCTGGCTCTGGTGGTTTTTTCCTTCTCTCTCTTAAAAAGGACTCCAGTAAGAGGAGTAAGACCCACCCTGGGTCATGCCTTTACTGAAGTAATCCAATCAAAAGGTCCTACTTACAATACCTTTACACCCAAGGAAATGGATTAGCTTTAAGAACATGATTTTCTGGGGTCCATACAGCTCCAAACCATCTCACCTTCATAATAACTGGCATAAAGAGCAAGGGGGGAAAAAAATCCTTCCATTTGACATAAACAATCTTGGTGATGAAACTGAATGTCTGGTCAGCAGAAAGATAAGAGAGAGAAAATGTGCAAATAAAAGAAGGCAAAGAGGCTCTGGACCTTCCTTTATGGAAGACACTCACTGTTTAATCCCTAATCCCATTTTTAGATAATTTCTCTGAGTATTGTCTCAAATAATATCACTGGATACAGATTCAGGAAAAATCAATTATATATATATTTATATATATATATATAAAATATTTATATGTAAATATTTTTATATATATATAATGTAGCCAATTATATATATAATTGGCTTCATAGATATGCATCTATTGATTCTACATTCCAGGAAAATTTTGTACTCTTCCCTTATGTAGAGAGAAAAATATTATCAAATATTGAAGATATGCAGAACAAATAAGATAGACAAGAATATATTATAGGATTTTGTTGAATTGATATTATGATTAAGAAGAAAAAGTGGACAAAACTTACAGAAGTAAGGAAAGAGATAAGAAGTCTCCAAGAAATTCCCTTAATTCCCTTACTCATTGGGCAACCAGAACTTGCCCAGGTCAGTGCCCTTCTAGACAGCTAGGACAGGGATTTCATTCCATAGGAATATATGAAGTGTTGGGTAAAACTGAGAACCAGACACAAGAGCCACACAAAAATACATAGAAGAAATAATGGTTTAAATATATAGAGATATAAAAAAGCCAAAAGAAGACCAAAGGCAAGGATTAAGATTAAAGTCACAAAGTCAAACATTCAGAGCAAAAAGGGGACTAAGGGGATTCCTAACTGACTTTTTAATATAGTCTAGTATGTATAGTTTCCCTTTGTGGGTGAAAAGGGATGTATTTAGTCAATGGACCTGGTAAGGCACACAAGTTGAGTCTTATAGAACATGGCACAACCAACTTCTTTGGCTGTTCCAAATCAAGAATCAGTAAAGGCAATTATTACAACTTTTAACTGTCTTAATCCCTGTGCTATATTTTGAACTTGGGGGATACCAAGGATTAATTGGTATCATCAATTTAGCAAGACCCGCCCTCCCAACACACACACACACTAACATAGTCTAGTAAAGTAACAACTGAACCAAGCTTAAACAATCTGCCTTCTAAGGATCAAGAAATATGGCTTTGTCGGAGTCCCTTACTTACATCAAAGGAGATCAAAACTCCCTTTACCATACATAAAGAATCTTCAATCTAAATATCTAAGTGTAATTACATGGCACTTATATAGAAATTAATAACATGTCTCATTTTATTTTTTGATCAAGTTTCCCAGGTCTTCAAATTACAAACTCATAAGGTGAGACACATCCTAGCTATTCATAAACTCCAATCTCTACCATACAGACAAGGTACAAGAAAAGAAATATGATAAAGGATATTTATCTCAGGCTATATTTCACAGACAACAAAGGAAGAAATTATCTTATAGTGGAACCAGGCACTGAAGGATTACTACCAAGCACCAACTAGAAATGCAACTGGAAAAAGACCTTAACAAAAAGGGGGGAAAGTTAAAGACAAATGAGCTTTTATGGTTAGGAGACTTCAAAGTGAGTCGAGAGGTCATTTCAGAGGTTACACTTATGCACATCTCAGCAAGATCTCTTTGACTGCCAAAGTAGATACTACCCCAAATAACGGGGCTCCTGAGGGCTCTGGAGACATCCAGACACAATAGTCAGGGCAGATAGCTCAGGAGTGCCTTGCCAGTGGGGCCTACTTTGGAATTTATGCTCCACAGAGTGACAGAGTTGGACTAAGTTGTGGTTTCCTTACACATGGCTCTTCTGTCCTTCTATTTGAACCTATAATTAGTCCTAGAGTTGGTAGGTGTACATCCAAGAGACTAAAATCTTTGGGCTGTCCATGTGCCAGCTGGGCCCTGAATCTCAACAGAGTTGCAACACTTACTCTCCAGTTCATTGGTCTCACCAGGACAAGTAACATGGAGGTGATGTTGGACAACTACCATACCAAGAACCCGAGAGAGTCTACAACTGCAAGCAAAAGAGTCCCATCCATCAGCCGTGTGGGATCACAGCCCCCTTTCAACTAGAGGTGGAGTGGACATCACCATCCCAGAATCCTCTGGACTGAGAAATGAACTATGAACTAAAGTAGACTTACTGGCATTCTACTAAAGATTTACTGTGATTCTAGCAA
The DNA here is from genome assembly GCA_029593785.1 of Cabassous unicinctus. Taxonomy (NCBI): domain Eukaryota; kingdom Metazoa; phylum Chordata; class Mammalia; order Cingulata; family Chlamyphoridae; genus Cabassous; species Cabassous unicinctus. The sequence continues at coordinate 6,164 of JAQZBX010111969.1, forward strand.
TGGAAGAAATTATATCATTGATGTGTAGGCAGTGGTCACTGGAGATTCTGAGGACAGGAAGAGGGGAAAACAGGTGTAATATGGGCGCCTTTTCGGGACTTGGGAATCATCCTGAATGACATTGCAATGACAGATATAGGACATTATAAATTTTGGTGTAACCTACAGAATTGGGTGGGATAAAGTGTAAAGTACAATGTAAACTTTAATCCATGCTTAGTGACAATGCTCCAAAATGTGCTCATCAATTGCAATGAATTTACCCCACTAATTAAGGATGTTGCTAATGTGGGAAAATGTGGACAGTGTGGGGAGCAGGGCATATGGGAATCCCTTATATTTTTCATGTGACATTTTTATAATCTAAGTATCTTTAAAAAAATAAATAATAAATAAAATGTATAGAAAAGTGAAAAAAAAATTATTATACACCATGACCAAGTGGAACTTATCCCAAGTATGCAAGGGTGGTTCAACATAAGAAAATCAATTAATGTAATACAGCACATTCGTAGAATAAAGGAATAAAAACTACATAACCATATCCATTTATGCAGAAAAGACATTTGACAAAATATAATACCCGTTCATAATGAAGACATTCAGGAAACTAACAATAGAAGGGAACTTCCTCAACCTGATAAAGAGCATATATGAGAGACCCACAGCTAACATCATATTCAATGGTGCAAGACTGAAACATTTTCCCCAACATAGGAAACAAAGAAAGGATGCCTGCTTTTACCATTACTATTTCAATATTGTACTGGGAGTTTAATCAGAGCAATTAAGCAGAAAAATAAATAAAAGCCATCCAAATTGGAAAGGAAATAGTAAAATCATCTCTATTCACAGATGATATGATCTCATCTGTAAGAAATCTCAAAGAATCTACAAGGAAGCTACTAGAACTAATAAAAGAATTCAGCAAAGTGTAAGGGTACAAGATCAAAATGCAAACCTCAGTTCAGCAATGAACGCTCAAAAAGGAAATCATGAAAAAAAATCCCATTTGCAAGAGCAACAAAAATAATAAAATAGCTATGAATCAATTTAACCAGGGATATCAAAAAAACTGTACACAGAAAACTACAAAACCTTGCTGAAAAAATTAAAGAAGACCTAAATAAATGGAAAGACATCATTTTCATGTATTGGAAGATTTTGTGTTAAGCTCTCAATATTATCCAAAGTGGTTTACAGATTCGACACACTCCCAATCAAAATTCCAGCAAGCTTCTTTCCAGAAATAGAAAAGCCAGTGATCAAATCATATGGAAGGGTAAAGAGCATTGAAAAGCCAAAACTATCTTGTAAAGGAAGAATGAAGTTGGAGGATTCACACTTATGGGGTTTTAAAACTTATTACAGGAATGGTGATGTGGCTGGGGCTTCACCGACCTTACTGTTTGCCATTTTTCATTTTCAGAGGCTGAGTATAATCTTGCTGCTTATATGTACCCATGTTTATATCTGATCCTTGACACTCAGCTTCCTGGACAGAAATAAAACTGGACTGTTTTATCTATTTATCTCATTGAATGAGATAAATTTCCAGCTGCTGTTCTCTGTTTTTATGTTCTAATAAATAATTAAGATGTAACCAAACTCAAAGAGTTTAATATGTCTGTAACAATCAGCCGCAGCACTGTCACTATAATATTACATTCTGCAAATGTCTTCTGTTGTGTCAGATATTAATTTTTAGTGAAGTGTCTCTAAGTCACATAGTGAAAAACAATTGGTAAATTACTCAAGTTCCTTTCACTGTGATTTGGAAACATATCTTTATAGAATGAAAAATAAAACTTATTACAATGCTACAGTAATCAGAACAGTATGGTATTGGCATAAGGGCAGATATATAGACCAAAGGATACAATTGAGAGCTCAGAAGTAAATACACACATCTATGGTCAAGTGATTTTTTTTTCAGGAGTTATCAGGAAATGAACCCAGGACCTCATACATGGGAAGCAGGTGCTCAGTCACTGAGCTACATCTGCTCCCCAATGAGAGTTGGTTTGTTCGTTTGTTTGTTTGCTTTTAGGAGGTACTGGGAATCAAACCTGGGACTTTGTACATGGGAAGCAAGCACTTAACCACTTCAGCTACATCCACTTCCCCTGTGATCAATTGATTTTTGACAAGCATGCCAAGTCCAATCAATGGGGAAAGAAAAGTTTCTTCAACAAACGGTGCTGGGAAAACTAGATATACACATACAAATGAATGAAAGCATGCCTTGCTTCAAGCGATATAAAAATTTTAACTCAAAATGGATCAATGACCTAAACATAAGAGCTAAAACTATAAAATTCTTAGAAGAAAGCTTAGGGAAATATCTTCAGGACCTTGTATTGGGCAATAGATTCTTAGATTTTACACTAAAAGCACAAACAACAACAATAACAAAATAAGTAGGACTTCATCAAAGTTAGAAACTTTTGTGCAGCAAGGGATATTATCAACAAGGTGAAAAGACAACCTTCAGAATAGGAGAAAATATTTGGAAACCGTATATCCAAGAAGGATTTAATATAAAGAATATCCGAAGAACTCCTACAACTCAGCAAAAAGACAAGCAACCCAAGTAAAAATGAGCAAATGACTTGAATAGACATTTCTACAAAGAAAATATACAAATGGCCAATAAGCACAAGAAAGATGCTTATTATTAGCCATTAGGGAAATGCTAATCAAAAACACAACAAGATACCACTTTACACCCACTAAGATAGTTATTATTTAAAAAATGAAAAATAACAAGTGTTGGCTGGTGAAGATGTTTAGAAATAGGGAACATTGCGTATTGTTGGTGGGAATGTAAAAAGGTGCAGCCACTGTGGAAAACAGTTTGGCAGTTCATCAGAAAGTTAAATATAGACCCACCAATTCCACTTCTAGGTATAGTCTCAAAAGAATTGAAAGCAATGATGGAATTCCAATGTTCATGGCAGCATTACTCACAATAGCCAAAAGGCAGAAGCAATACAAGTGTCCCTCAAAAGAGGTGTGGATAAACAAACAAACAACACACACACACATACACAATAGAATATTAATCAGCAATAAAAAGGAATGATGTTCTGATATATGCTACAGCATGGATAAACTTTGAAGAGTTCATGGTGAGTGAAATAAACCAGACACAAAATGACAAACATTGTATGATTAGTTATATGCAATATATAGACTATGCAAATTCATAGAGACAGAAAGTAGATTACAAGTAACTGGGGGCCAGGAGGCAGGATGGAATGGGGAGTTATTGTTTAATGGGTAAAGATTTTCTTTTGGGGTGTTAAAAAATGTTGGTAATGGATTGTGCTAATGGTAGCACAACATTAGGTACCATTAACTACCAATGTAGTTAATATCACTGAACTGTTTACTTAAAAATTGTTGAAATAGGAAATTTTATGTTGAATATATGTTATCATAATAATTTTTTTAAAAAATAGAAGTTTACTTTTATCTCAAATAATATTTAATAGGTTCTTTCTATTCTGTGATTCCACTTGACCTGACTTTCATTATCAGATTCATCTCATGGTCAAAGATGGCTTCTCCATCTCTAGCCACCATGTTACCATTCCAGCCAGCAGGGGGGAAAAAAAGGAAGGAGAAAGGCATAACTTCTCAAAAGTTACTCAACAGTTTCACTTACATCTCATTGGCTAAAATTTAGTCAAATGACTGCTTGGCTACCAAAGAATCTGGAAAAATAGTCTTTATTCTGTTTGGCCACATAAAGTCAAAATTTGAGAATTCCATTACTGAAGAAAAAGGGGGAATTAAGTAATCATGTAATTTATTCCAAGCTGGAATATTATTGAGTTGAAAGAAAGTACCAGGAAGCGGGTGTGGCGCAATGGATAGAGCACCCGTTTACCATATGAGAGGCCCCGGGTTCGCTTCCCGGCACCTCCTTGTGAGGGCAGGCCGGCTCGCGCGGCGCCGTGGGTTGATGCGGCAAGACCTCACAGCAAGGGGGAGATAAGCAGACACAGAGAAGACACACAGCGAATGGACACAGCAGCACAAGCAGCAAGGGGGGGATAAATAAAATAAAT
>JAQZBX010111970.1:0-10237 GCA_029593785.1 Cabassous unicinctus
AATGAGACACAATTTCACACCCACTTGATTGTCTATTATTAAAACAAAAAAGAAAGTTTCATTGTTGGAGAGGATATGGAGAAATAGGAACAATTGTTGTTAGTGGGGATGTCAAATGGTGTACACCCTAAAGAATACAATTTGGTGGTTCATCCTGAAATTAGTAAATGACCTGGTGATACCACTTATAGGTGTGTACCCAGGAAATTGAAAGTAACCACTTGAACAGATATTTGCACACCAATGGTCATAGTGAGTTTAACACTTTCTAAGAGATGGAAACAACCCAAGTGCTTCTCAATGAATGAATGAATGAAAAAAATGTGGTGTGTACATACATTGAATGTTATTCAAACTTACACAGGGATGAAGTTCTGATACATGTGACAACATGGACAAAACTTGAAGACATCATGTTGAGTGAAACAAGCCTGACACAAAGTAAAAAGTATATATTATATAATCTAAAATAGTGAAATAAATATAATATCATGTGTGTAGAGTCAGAAACTATAAGATAATTTACCAGGGGTCAGGTTGAGATAGGGAATGGAGAGTTACTGCTTAAGTTTTACTCAGTTTGGGGTGATGGAATATCTTTGGTAATGAATGGTGGTGATGGTAGCACAACATTTTGAACATCATTAAGAGCTTTGAAATATATATTTTAGGGTGTATATTGACTATTACCTATCAACTTTGCTAAATAAAAATAATTCTATTATCTTCAGCATTTAAATACTTATAACCAGGTCAAATGATAGTCTTCAATTTTCCAATTTCCAAAGGAGAAAATGCCAGTAGGATGATTAGTATTAAGGAAAGAGTTTTTTAGTACATATACCAAATGAGCTTTCTCTCAGATAATATGTATTCTTATGACTAGTTTTAAAATATGTATATTCTTAAATTCATTCTAAAGATGCAGTAGAGTAAAAAAAATCTTTTTCTTCTGAACCATTTGGAAGTTTGAAACATAACTCCCTAATCTTTTGGTGGCTTTCTTAAAAAAATTAACTTTCTCCTATATAACCAAGTTTAACTGCCCAAAACAGGAAATTAGCCATGATATGTGACTACCATCTAAGCCTCAGCAACTATTCAAATTTTTCCAAATATACTATTATTGTTTTTTATATAACAGAATAATCAATACAAAATAATTCATTGCTTTTATTTGTCACATCTCAATAGTGTCCTTTCTTCTTGTATTTCCTCAGTCTTTCTTTGTTTATCACAATATTGATATTTCTGAAGTGTGTTTTACAATGCCCCTCAAGCTGGGTTTTTCTAGTGTTACCTTATTATTAGATTCTGGTTATGCATTCCTGGCAAGAATGTTAAAGAAATGATTCTTTATGCACATTTCCTCTATCAAGTGCTGCACAATTTTGATTTGTCCCATTAGTGAAAATGTTAACTTTGCTCATTTCTTTTAGGAGATATCTGCTAGGTTTCTCCCAAGTAAAGTGACTCGTTTCCCTCTTGTAACTAATAAGTATTTTGTTTGGATGTACTACAAATCTATATAAACAACCCATTACTTATCAAACTTTCACTGTATTTATTTATTAATTTATATTACCATAGACTTATTGATTTTTACTTTTTGCAGTGCTATAATACATTGTGGTCATTCATCAGTCTATAAATATGGCATACATAGCACATATATAAAATTATGTATGTTCATATGTAGAGAGAGAGAGATGAGGACACATGTACTTACATTACAGTTATTTTATGTCTCTGTATACATTGACAGCCATGTGCTCACTGCTGAAGGAGGCAAAAGAAAGGATCAGCAAAGAAGAAGATAAGATAAAATTATACACACTGAGGAGCAGAAGGATAGAAAATGAAAGAAAAATGAAATATAATCTTGAAGAATCAATGGGACACTTTTCAGTAAAGAAATATGTTAAATATACTGATTCAAGAAGGAGAAAAGAGTTAAAGGGCCAGAAAAATATTTGAAGAAACAGTGACTGAAAACTTACAAAACTTAACAAATCTGAGGAAAATAGTAATATACAAATACAAGATGCTCAATAAATGCAAAAGAGGCTCATCCCAAATGGATCTAAATGGAAACATCTTATAATTTAACTGTCAATTGCCATATTTAAACACAGAATATTAAAATTAACAGAGATGGGCAAAGCAACTCATATAAAAGATCCTAATTAGACCTAATTTCTAAATGGAAACGATGTAGGCCAGAAGGCAGAGGGAGCACATAATGCGCAGAAAGAAAAAGAAATGTCACCAAAAAATATTAAGGGTGATGTTCATCAAAAATAAGGAAGAAATTAAGACACTTCCAGGCAAACCAAAATTGAAACCATTCGTTATCACTAGAATGGCCTACAAGAAATACTAAAGCAAGTTTTCATTTTGAAAGAAAATGGCACAAGACATTAAGTAGAAGCTGTATGAAATAAAAGACTTAAAGTACATGCAACAATATAGGTAAAATAATGTCAGTATTATATTTCCTTTATAATGTTGTCTTTTACTTCTTAAATTTTTTAAAAAATTTAAATATAAAATAACATTTCTAAGTTTTGTAACTGAACATACATAACATAAAGATGCAATTTTGGCATGGAAATAAAAAGTGGACAAAATAAGGCATATAGGTAGAGTGTTTGTGTAGCCTATTGAAATGAAGTTGGAATCAAAAAAATTTAATTGCAATAGATTTATGTTGCTAAATGTAATCTACATGGTAACCTCAAATAAAATATCTTTAAAAATCTATACAAAAGGAAAGGATAATTGAGTAAAAACTTGCTCATTTTCAAAGATCATCTGAAAAGGGGGAAGCATTAATGGAGGAATGAAGGCAAAAAGAAGCTATAAAACTTATAAAGTCAAATAGCAAAATGTAAAAAGTAAATCTTGCCTCATCAGAAATTATCTTAAATATCAATTGTTGAAAAACCCAAATCAAATGGTAGAGATTTGCAGAAGGATATAGAAATATGACCCATCTCTATGGTGCTTACAAAAGACCCAATTTAGATCCATAGGTATAATTTGGTTGAAAATGAAAGGGTGGAATATATATTTCAGGCAGATAATCAAAAGAGAAGTGGAGTGGTGTTATTAATATTAGAGAAAATAGACTTTAAGTCAATAACTGTTACAAGAGATAAAGACAAATATATAGCAATAAAAGGATGAAATTACGTAGATGAGTTAACAATTATAAACATATATGCACCTAAATACAAGGTGCCAAAATATGGGAAATGAATGTTGATAGAATTGAAGGTAGAAGTAGACAGTTTGACAATAATTCCTGGAGATTTCAACATGCCACACTCAGTAATGGATAATACATCCAAACAGAAGATCAGTAAGGAATTAGAGCAACTGGAATGTGCTACAAGCCTACAAAATCTAAACAACATATATAGACAGTTTACCCATCAACAGTTAGAATGCTCTTCCTTCTCATGTTCCAGGAAAGTTAAGGTGTTGGGGCACTAGAGAAGCCTCAACAAAATTAAAATATTGAAACCATAAAAAATAACTCATGTGAACACAATGGAATGAAGTCAGAAATCAATAAATGAAGGAAAAGTAGAAAATTTATAAATATGTGAAAATTAAACTCACACTCTTAAAAAAATAATTGGATAAAGACAAAATTATGAGGAAATTAGAAAATATTTAGCAATGAATGAAAATTAAGAGACAATATATCATGCTTACGGGATGGAGCAAAGGCAGTACACAGAGGGAAATTTATGGCTATGGACTTCTATATTGCAAAAGTACAAAGATCTCAATTAGAAATTTAAATTTACATGTTAAGTAATTAAGAAAAGTAATACCAGAGTCAGCAGAAGAAAGGTAATAACTATTATTAGAGTAGGGATACATGAAATAGAGAAGAGAAAAAATGAGAGAATAAAACAAAAAATTGAGTCTAATAAAAATTAGTAAAATAGACAAACCATTACATAGATTAACAAATAATAAATAGAAAATGTAGAAATAGCTAAAATCAGTGATGAAAATAGTGATATAACTGCTAAACTTTGAGAAATAAAAAATAGATTATAAAGGAATTATGTAAAATCACATGAAAACAAAAACAGGATAAGTTAGAATAAATAGAAATATTCTTAGAAATACACCAATTATCCAAATTTACTCAAGGAGAAATAGAAAACCTCAACAAATCTACAAAAATTATATAGATTGACTCAACAATCCAAAACCTTCCAACAAAGAGAAGTCCAGGACCTGATAGCTTCACTGGTAAATTAAACCAAACATTTCAAGAATTAAACCTGTCATTCTTGCACTCTTCCAAAGGTTTCCAGAGGAGGATACATGACTAAATTTATTCTCTAAAATGGAAAGAAAATTAGATACAGATTTCCTATAGGAATATTGGAGCAAAAATTCATAATCATATACTAGCAAAATGAATCCAACATCGTGTTTTACAAAACATTATACACCATGAACTGGATTTGTCCCAGTAATACAAGAGTGGTTCTACATAGGGGATGTGATCAATGCAATACACTGAATGAGTAAAATAAATAGAAAGAAGGACTGTAGCAAACAGTGTCTCAATATATGCAGTAAAGCCATTCACTATACACAGCACTCTTTCTTGATTAAAAAAACAACAACAGAAAAGTAGGAATAAAAGGAAACTCTTTCAATTTTAAAAAGTTTTTAATGAAAAATCCCAGATGACATGATACTTAATGGTGGAGCACAAAAAGCTTCCCCCAAATTCAGGAATGAGATAAGGATATCCAACTTCACAAATGTTATTCAATATTGTACTAGTATTTCTATTCAATATTTCTAGAAAGAAAATGAAATGAATTTATGCAAGTTGGAAAGAAATATTTACACTATCTCTATTTGTAGAAGAACCAAACTTTAACATAAAAATTCCAAAGGAACCCAGATAAAATTATTGGAGCTATTAAATGTGTGCAGCAAAGTGGTAGGTTACATCAACCTAAAAAAAAATTATCTTTCTATACATTAACAGTGAAAAAAGAGAGATTAGAAAATTCCATTTCCAATAAGATCTAAAATTAAAATATCTAGTAATAAATTTAATAATTTATTATAATTTTAATAATAGGAATAATAAAAAATAAATATGTATTGAAATATACAAAACACTGTTGAAGAAATTAAAGAAGACCTAAAATAAATGGCAAGAATCTCACGTTCTTGGATTACAAAAGTTAATATTGTTAATATGTCAATATTACTCATGACAATATAGAAATTCAAAGCAATCCTTATTAAATCATAAAAGTTTTTTTAAAGAAATGGAAAAATTGGACCTCAAATTAACATGGACCTAATAGGAATACTGAATAGCAAAATGTATCTTGATAAACAAGAAGAGTTAGAGTACACTCACTTCCTGATTTCAAGTTGTACTACAAAGTGATAGTAATCAAAAGAGTGTGCTGCTGGCATACAGATAGATTCATCTTCAAAACTGAATTGAAATTCCAAAAATATATCCACATCTCTGGCTATTTGTTTTTCAGCAATGGTATTACATATATGAAGTAGGGGAAACTAGTCTTGTCAACAAATAGTGTTGGAAAAACTGAATATCCACATGCAGAGGAATGAAGTTAGATACCCATATCACAACATTTGTAGAAAGCAATAAGAAATGAATAAAGAACTAAATATAAAATCTAAAATTTTTTAAATCTTAAGAAATAGTCTTCATGACAAGCTGTAATAGATTCTTAGATATGATACCAAAAGCATGAGAAACAAAAGAAACAAAAATAAATTTGATTTCATAAAAATTAAAAACTTTCTGCATTAAAGGACATTATCATGAAAGTGGAAAAAGGGCAACCTACACAATGGGGGAAATTAGCTTCAAACAATACATTTTTAATGGTTTAATAGCCAGAATATATAAAGAACATTTATAATGAAACTACAAAAGACAACACCATTCAAAAATGGATAAAGTTCTTAAATAAACATTTCTCTAAAGAAGATATAAAAAGGGCCAATGTGCACATGAAATGTGCTTAGCTTCACTAAACATTAGTGAATTGCAAAAAAAAAAAAATACAAAAATTAACACACATTTAGGAAATTAAGATTGTAGGAAGATGACAGAGAAAGGAGCTCCAGTACTCAGAAATTCCACAAATACAACTAATAAAAAGCAAGAACTGTCTGAAACAACTGCTTTGAAAATCCAAAGGCCAGAAGAACACTGTACAGCATCCAGGCAAGAGCAAGAGGAAAATGCTGATAAATTATGGTAAGGAGAAGTATATTGTTATCCCCATACAGGAGTTACCGGGGCCTATTCCCACTGTGGCAACAGGCCGCTGAGGGGTGCAGCACTTGGCTAGTTCACTGGTGACAGATAAGAATGCAAAAATTCTCTTCTGCAAGACCAGGGGTGGGCATCTTAATAATTTATCATGGCTTTTGGTTAGTGATAGTTGATCTCTGGGGAGTAGGCTACGAGTATGGCCATTGTTTTAACCTACCCCAGGCATGTGTAGTGACAGCTATTGCTTCAACCCATCTAGACAAGGGAAGCAGCTGCCATTATTTCAAACTGCCCTAAACAAGGGCAGCAGCAGTGGAGACTTAACGACCCTATACTTCCTCAAGGCTATGTGGGACAGTTAGTTGAAGGGCTGGATTTGCTGGACAGGCCAAGAAAGCTAGGCTTTAGGTAGCCATGCAAGAAGCTCTTGGCATCCTTCCTGATTGCTTCTTCAGGGCATGTGGAACCTGTCTACAAACCATTGTACATCAATTCTAGCCTTGTTTTAGCTGGGAAAGACTTATTTGGAAAAGTATTTTCTGGCATGGCACATCTTCCAGAATTTGCAGTCCAGGCAAAAGCAGCTTGAGATGCTGAAATGTGTGTAAGAAACTATGGAGGTAGAAAGTCTTGGGAAAGGCATGCAGCTTCAAACACCCTAGAATGGGAGATCTATCTTTTGGAAAATAGAAGGGACAACCAAATTCCTGTAAACAGAGGAGTTCCAAAATAACTAACATGTAAAATGCCAGGACAAACACCATGAAAGACAGGGAGAACCTTGAACACTTTCGGCAGAACTTACTGATAGGAGAGCTGAAGCTCAAGAAAATCTCTGTATCATCAGCAGCTGGTTACAAAATCAAGAAACAGGTATATCAGGAAATAAAACCCAGAGGTAACATTTAAAAATATTAAAGTGTGTAGTGTACAAGAAAAAGGTAGAAGACAGAGAAACAGGAAATGATGTCCCATCCACAGGTAGAGGATAAAAATTGATAAAACACCAATGAAGAAGACCAGAATATGGACATATTGAACAAAACCTTTAAAAATTATTTTATAAGTTCTCAGGTCATAAAGTAAAATATAGAGAAAGAACTAAAAGATATCAGGAAAGTAATGAAAGAGCAATATGAGAATATGATTAAAACAGAAATTTTAAAAAGGAAGCAAACAGAAGTACTGGAGTTCAAGACCAAAATAACTGAAATAAAAAATGTCCAGGAGGGTCAAGGGCAGTTTGGAGCTGGTGGAAAAAAGTATAACTGGGGAAATGGATGTGGCTCAAGCAATTGGGCTCTCATCTACCATGTAGGAGGTCCAAGGTTCTATTCTCATGGCCTCCTGGTGAATGCAAGCTGGCCTGTCCAGCAAGCTGGCCCAAGTGGAGAGCTGGCCCATGAGGAGAGCTAGCCCACATGGAGTCCTGGCCCACACTGAGTGCTGGCCTGCATGGAGAGCTGGCACAGCAAAAGGGTGCAAGAAAAAGAGACACAGAGGACAGACAATAAGAGATGCAGCAGAACAGGGAACTGAGGTGGTGCAAGAGATTGAGCACTTCTCTCCCACTCCACCTAAAGAGAAGACAAACAAAGAAGAACACACAGAGAGTAGATGGGGCAGGGGGGTGGGGAATAAAGAAATAATAAATAAATCTTTAAAAAAAGTGTAAGTGAACTTGAAGACAAGACACTTGAAATGAGTCAGGCTGAGGATCAGAAAGGAAAAAGAACTATAAAAAGTGAAAATAGCCTAAGACACTTCTGGGATGCTGTTAAGCATATCAATATTCACATGAAGCAAGTCTCAGAAGAAAGAAAGAAAGGGGACAAGGAATATTCTAAGAAATATTGACAGAAAACATCCCAAACATAGCAAAAGACATGAATATGCATATCCAAGAAGCTCAGAGAACAACAGGTTGAACATGAAGAGAAATACAGCATATATTAATCGCACTATCAAATGGAAAAGACAGAAAGAGCTTTGAAAGCTGCAAGAGAAAAACATTGCATTACGTAAAATGGATTCTCAATGAGATTTACTGCTGATGTCTCATCAGAAACCATGGAGGCAAGAAGACTATGTGTTGAAATGCTTAAAGTGCTGAAAGAAAACAACTCTTGACCAAGAATTTCATATCCCATGAGATTTTCTTTCAGAGATGAGGAGGGAGATTAAAACATTCTCAGATAAACAAAAGCTGAGGGAGTTCATCACCTCTAGACATGCCCTACAAGCATGGTGTATTTTTTCCATAACACCTAATTATTAACATCATGCATTAGTATTGTTCATTTGTTATTGTTCATGAAACAGTCCATCATCCACCACATGGCTCCCTGTGTTACAAAGTTCTGTGCCTTGTATAAACCATTCACAAAGTGTACACTTAGTGGTTCTCAGCTTTCCTACAGACTTGTGTTGTCATCAACTCAGGAAATTTTAGAATGTTTTTTTAGTCCAAAAGAAAAATTCCCATACACACCTGTTATTGATCCTTAGCATTGATATAGTACCTTCTTTGACATTGATGCAAGAATATTACAATATTGTGTTAATTATATTCCATAAGTTAGATTGTTTTCTGACTATGCATCATCATATTCTTATCACCTTGTAATAGTGACATACATTTGTGTTAATTCATAGAACATTCTTATATTTGTGCAATTAACTACAGCCATCAACCACCACCAAATTCACTGTTATACAGTCGCTAGATTATCCTCTAGCTTTCTTTCAATTGACATTTACATCCCAAGACTAACTCTGTCAGACACAAACATATTTATAAATCAACAGTTTTAGTTATACTCAGTAAAATGTTTTACCATCAAATCTATCCATGTCCATGATTTTACTCTCAAGCTAAACATTCTACATAAATTAAGCATCACTATCACTTCTCAGCCCTCAATCTGTTTCCTAGTAACATATACTCTAAATTTTTAACTTCATGTGTTTTTTCTTTGTATTTAACTCATATTAGTGAGCCCACACAATATTTGTCCTTTTGTGTCTGGCTTACTTCACACAGCATAATATCTCCAAGGTTCATCCATGTTGTCATATGCATACCAATTATATTTCTTCTTACAGCAGCATAGTATTCCACCCCAGGTATGTCACATTTTGTTTGTCCATTCAACAGTTGATGGACAGGACACTTGGGTAGTTTCCATCTTTTGGTAACTATGAATAATGCCACTATGAACATTGGTATGAAAATACCAATATCTGGATATCTTTCAGTAGAGGGATTGCTGTATCATATGGAAGTTCTATATTTAAATTCCTGAGGAACAGCCTATTTTCCATAGTCATTGCACCATTCTACATGACCACAAACAGCAAAAAAGTGTCCTCATTTCTCTATGTAACAATTTTTTTCCCTTTGGTTGCTTATGATTTGGGTGTAAGGTTTAAAAAACTACCACCTACCATATGATCTTGAATATGTTTGTTTACAGTTTCTTCTAGGAGTTTTATGGTTGCTGCTTTTAAATTTAGATCCTTGATCCATTTTGATTTAACTTTTGCATAAGGTGTGAAATAGAGATCTTCTCTCTTTCTTTTGGATATGGCTATCCAATTCTCCTGGCATCATTTGTTGAATAGACTATTCTGCCCAGTGGGGAGGGCTTGACAATTTGTGAAAAATCACTTGACTGTAGATGTGAGGGTCTATTTCTGAGTTCTCTATTCAGTTCCATAAGTGAATCTGTCTTTATGTCAGTACCATGTTGTTTTTACCACTGTAGCTAAGTAATATTCTTTAAAGTCCAGAAGTGAGTGTCCTCTAACATTGTTCTCTTTTTTCAGACATGTTTGGCAATTTGGGACTCCTTAAAAAATAAATTTGATAATGTGCTTTTCCATTTCTGCAAAAAGGCTGTTGGGATTTTTTTTTTTTTTTTT